>LVLI01000238.1:0-32690 GCA_001687465.1 Halocafeteria seosinensis | reverse complement strand
AACTTGAGCTTCCACCGCCGCCTCCTGCAAACAAGCAACAAAGTAATACAAGAGAAGACAACAATATGGTATTTGGGAATTGAGCTACATTTGTACTGTCGCATACAAACCATAGACTTACGCGCTTCTCTGGCATTTTTCAAGCACCGGAATAATTCACCGGCGATTGTGGTGGCTTGGTGTTTCTTGACGTAGCCCTGGAGAAACGCTTGAAGGCTTTCTTTGTCCTCGAAGGAGGCCTCATCCAAATCACCCGTCATGGCCTCGAACGCCTCTTTGATGCCTTTTACCTGTTTTGCGGCGGGCCATGACGCTTTGTATTGCTTCTGCTGGAGGAATTTATCGAACCTGTTCCGCAGAATGCTTTTCAGGGCTGCAATGTCGCGCAAACAAGTGCCCATGGGAATTCAAGACGAACAAGAATCAGTATACAGTTCTCACCAAGATAACTTACATGGCACAGTTTCTTGAGTTGTCTCGGTAACCACAGGTTTCTCTGTCTACGGAAATGTGGCCAGAGAGTCAAACGGAACGTTTTGAGACATCCAAAATTCCTTGTACTCAGTTTACTCACTTTCCGTATTACCTTCGGCTCCACTCTCGATATGCTCGGATGTGTCCCCTCCACCATCGGCTGTTTGTCGCTGTGAGTGGCTTTTCCTTGGAGTTGTATCAGTCCCGCTAGAACGGTTCCCACCATACTGTGCCAGTTTCGCTTTATATTCTTCCTTTAACCTATTTTCCTCCTCTCGGGTAGCCGAAGATGGTATCAGTAGTTTTGGTTTACCGGTGCAATTGGCTTCCGGTACACTCTCACCAGCGTTGGGCCTTCCTTTTTCGTGCTGGAAGCCGAGGAGCTACTCGCTTTCCTCTCCCCGGAGGAAGAGCTCGCCGCCTGTTGTCTGGACACACTAGCCTTATTTTGTTGTCCCGATTGTCCAAAGCTACGACCTGTGCCTTCTTTGCCTGTAGGCGCTTGCTTGTTGTAAGGTGTCTTCTTGGACCTCTTTTGAGTATTTTTCGTCCCCGATTCCCGTGAATGGCCTCTTTTCTGGGTTTGACGGTTCTCATTAGCTGTTTGTCTGGTATTGGGGCGTCCTGTAGCGGGCGTACTGGTAGTGTTAGGAGCTCCCTTCTTCGGCATCGTTTCCTACAAACGGTGGTAATAAACTTTATCTAGCAACCTTGTACAGCTGTTTGTATATACACTTACTTACACATACAGGTTAGTACAACCTACTGTACATGTATTTGTATGAAACAACACACAGAAAGAACAGAAGCTACCAAAGGGAACACAATAACATGCTCTTTTACAACCCTCGAAGCATCAACGCCAGATAATAATAGACGTCGCTCATTCCATTGAATTGGAAGGGAAGCGAGATGATCCACCTTCCTTGTGGTTGGAAGTTCAAGTAGGGACAGATGTGGCGACCGGGACCGAATGTGGGGGTCCTGGTCACGGGTCGGTCATCGGGTTAACAAATCCAAATCCTCCTGTGAGGACTTGTGTACAGTGGTGGGCGTATATAGATGCATAAGACTTGCAGGAGTGATGTCCTGCTCTTCTTCTATCTGAAGTTGCTCAAACGGAAACACCTCGTTATGATTTTCTGCGGTCTTTTGCCGAAATCCACAGTTACTCTTCATGTTGGCGCAGACTTACAGAGACACGTCTAGCCACCTCCTCGCCTTCTCTCAACAAGGGTCCAAGAGATTCCGTTTCAGTTTCGTCGACCCCACTTTGGCTATCCGCGGCCTCAGGTTGTCCCTGTGACTTCCCTGTCGATTCATGGGATGGTTTAACATAAACTACGTGATCTTCTTCGGTGTCGACTTGTGCATCTACTTTGGGCACATCTATCTTTCGGCTGAAAGTCTTAGGAACTGGCGGTGCCTCGTCAAATACACTGTGCCTTCTTCCGACGAGCTTCAACCGGGTTTCTTCATCCATTTCTTCGTCCCATCCTATTATGTCATTTTCGCCACGACCTTCAGCGACACCATAACCAAAGTAATTTGACCAGTTATACGCACCCCACTGAGCCTCGTCGTAACGGTCAACAGAGTCCGTGCTTCCAGTCTCCGCTTGCTCGCCTTCTACTTCCATTCCAGGAACAACCTCGGCATATCGGGGCTCTCCCTGCTTCTTTTGCGACGAACGTTTTGAACCCTTTTCCCACCAACACCGACAGCCGCACCACGAGAAGTACATTGTCCATATATGTTTAAACGCACGCTCCAACTGGAAGAAGATCGTACTCAGCAAACGTAGAATAAAAATCAAAGTTGTTATACCAGCGACTCCCCAAGCACCTTCTTTAAGATGGCCCGTTCCACTAAACGCAGCACCAAGCATCCTGCGTAACATGTAAATGAGCGGTACAATAATCGGCAGGATGGTGAGCGTCCAGTAGCTCCATTGCAATCCTTACATATTTGTAAACAACCAGACACCGAGTAGGCGGGTTCGGAAAGATGCAAACTCGGAAGAGATTTGAGCATTTTCATGTTGGATCTTTTCTTTGCGCCTGCAACAAAACTCAACAATTGCTGAGCAGATAGCGAACCAAGAGAGGCGCTATGCTTACTCTTCGATTTCTCGCTGCATCTGCTCCTCTTGAGCTGCCTGGTATGCTCTTTCCAAAATCTCTTTTGGGTCTCCACCCACTGACGCTCTCGCTACTTGCTGGGGAGGGGGCTGCATAGAGCTTCCAGTTTCGTGTTCTTCCGCATTCTCCGCTACGTTATCGTCGTTGGAAAGTCTATGACCTATCTGTTCTCGCATTGCAACGTCCAGCTCCCGCAGAAGTTCAGAAGCCCTCCGCGGTCTCTGATTCATTTTCACATCATAAGCATCATGACGAACACCTTTTCGAGCCTGAGACATTAATGCCAACAGATTGCCCTCTCTTAGACGATAGCTTATATCATGCAAATTCGCGAACGAATACACCATGAATAAATTCACAGAGGTGGGAAATATGAAGAGATACTGCAAAAACGAAGCCAGCAGGCGAAACAGATTACCGTGAATTAGGGCAGCAGCTAGAGCACTAGCCGCGCAAACTGCAAGTCCAAGAAGAAATATGTTGTCAAAGGCCCCATTCACGGCAGAAAGGAAGAATAGCGCAAATGCAGTGTACATAAACGCTCCGTAGATTATAGAAGATACAAAAAATATCCGTTCAACATCCTCGGAACGGGACGAAAGCGAGAAAATCACTTGTAGTAGCATTGTCGCCAGGTACACCAGATGGAAGCCGAATGTAATAATCCTGCAGCACGAAGTATGCCACTTTCTGATCGCTAACATAAAACAAAAACAATCGCTGTCGCAGCACTTACGTAGTGCCGAAGCCCAGACCGCTGACAGACGTGGTAAATATGTAGAACATCAGCAGATAGACCAGGGAAGGGGCAAACCAGTAGAAAATGATATACACAACATTCATCAAAGTATGGGCGCTGAGCATTAGCTTCCGCACAACCGAGTGAGCACTTCTTTGCCAAATTTTCATCGACTGGCTCAAGAAGTACATATACCCAAAAAGACTTCCGCTTACAAACCTGCGCCTGTTCGTGATCAATGAAATAAGTGTATCAGGCGTCTTATGCTCGGCGACTGCCGCCGAGCAGTACAAAGTTCTCCATTTCCTTTGCCGCTTAGTCAATGTTTCAAACGTAATGATCCGATCCACTGTTAAGTACAAATTCGATAAGAATGGACCCAACGCAGCTAGACCCTCCTCTTCTACACGGAAATATTGATTCAGTGGTTCTCCTCGAATAGCCTTCCAACGATACATCGTAAAGCCGGATGTAAATGGTGTCGCATACCCAGCAAAAGATTCCGCCGGCTTTTGTAAGCTATGAGCCAAGGTATACTCAAAAATCTGACTGGATTCAGCTATGTTGTAGTATCGCGGATCCAAGGGTCTCAACTCTCCAAACACTATCCCTGCTTGGGGATTCACCTCCAGTTCCTGGTGTAAGTTCAGAACAGCATTCTTCTGTGGTTTCACGCCACTGTCAAGGACAAGGCAATAGTTTGGCTGAACGTGCCGCGTGAACGCTGAAAAGTACCACAAATGAGAGTGCAGTGTTCCGCCAGGCTTCTCTTTGACCGCCAACACCATCTGCAGCGGTAGGAAGTATTCCCCCTGCGAGGAATGCCTCGGAAGGGCAACCGTTCGTTCAAATATGTGACACATCACATCCGCGCCCTTGTGGCTCTTCAAAAGCATGTCTGGTTCCCAAATCTTGACCTCGTTAACAAGATAATCACGTACTTCATTGGGGATGGACTCACGACCATCTATTACAAGACACAGCGCAACGCGGTCCCAGGAGATGCCGAATCGCTGAAGGCCATACAAATTTTCTGCGACACTAGTCAGTGTCCTGCATCGTTCCGAATACAATATAGGTGAGCGGATTCCGACAAGTATCTTCCATACATACATAGCAACTTACCGTTTGAGCTCCAGCAAGCTTCCATGACCATATGTAAGACACACGAATATTTCGATGTTCTTTCCAAGCCTAACCAAACGAAGGGGGGTTAGCAAGTCTACAGGTCTTCTGTTTACGGCGGGGGKGTAATCTAAAGTATACATTTCTTCTTCCTCTCCGGTAACACTCAAATCGGATGAGTCGAATTTCTTGCGCAAGAAGCTATGACCCTTCTGTTTCGGAAAATGAAAGGACCCAGCATCGTCATTCCCAACACTTTCATCCGAAGCGTCCCCGTCGCTACTGCGTGAAGGGGTCGATCTCCTTCCATACCCCAAGGACGTATCTACAACGCCTTGCTCTTCATGCCTTGCGGAACCCGAGGATACCGAGTTCTCATGCGAAGGATCCGGTGCATGGTTGGCATCTGTAGTGTACTCAATAACCCCCTGGCCAGTATATGTGCTTAGTTCGTCATCACGCGTGTTATCGGTTCTAGTTGCTGTCGTTGCATATTCATTGGCGTTCTGGGCTTGTACAGCACTGCTCGCCGTCGTAGTATTCCAAACTGCCTTGACATGGTCCACGGGCGGGAAGGATGAGGCCCCAGGAGGAAGTATATAATTGGGGACAGTATTCGACGACTCAATGTCATCAGCCCCTTGTAGCTTCGACTTCGCATTTGCGGCAACGTTTTCGCCATCTTCAATGCAAGCGTTCAATTCCGCAGAGTCGCAAGACTCGTCCGAACCGGACCGAACAGACAGACGATCGCTAGAGGAGTTACCAGATTCATAAGAAGTGGGTGTATGCTCCCCCCGGTCTGCAGCCTCTTCGTTGTGTGAAACGGCATCGTGCTGTGTCCCGACTTTTCCAGCTGCCGCAGCAGAGACAGTGTCCGCTGGAATCATCTTGCTTTCCCTGGGCGTGTCGAGATACAAGGATACTCGTCTTTTTGCCCCACCAGCATCAACCTCCACAGACGCTTGGGAATCGAAAATGCTGCTGCGTCTGCCCAGCTTTTTCTGCCGTTCACCCTCGTCCATCTCCTCATCCCAGCCAATGAGGTGTGATGCTCTACGCTGTCTACCTGTAGCAGCATCAATCTGGGCTTTCTCGTGCACCAATCCATACCCTGCGTACTGGCTCCAATCTTTCGCACCCCATTTCCGTTTTTCCTCCTCGTCTTCGCTGTCAACTGCTGACATATCGTCCGTTTCGTCATCGACGGGCTCATCGTCATACCCACCAATGTAGCGTCGTATCTGTCGCTGTTGCTTGAGTCGTCGTTCCTTCGCCCGAATCTGAAACCGTTGCATTTTGTGTCGTTCCCAGCAACAGCGGAAACAGCACCACCACGAAAAGACTTTCCTCCAACAATACTTTACCAAACGCTCCCCCTGATACCAAAATGCTCCAATTAGTCTGTAAATCATCTGAAATCCGACTGCGCCCGCCATAAACCAACCGAAGTAAGTGATAAGGCCGAATCCAAGTACTATCGACGCTACGGTGCTGCAAAAACAACCACCAGTAAAAGGATGGTAAAATATAGCAAGACTTCTTAGGTCAACTTACCCATTGCAGAACAGCCAAAACGCTAATAATCGCGTCCTAAACGCTTGGAAGCGGCGACGGAGCTCATCATTTTCTCTCTGCAGCTTTTCCTTGTTCCTGAGCCCAAGAATCACAACCAAGAAATTGCAGATCCAGATGATGGAGATGAGATGAAGAATTGTGCGTTTTGCAAAGACTACTTACTTTTCAACTTTCTCCTTATGTCTCTCCTCCTCAGCCTGTTCAGCTATCTTGAGCATAACGGCATGGGGGTCTTTGTCTTCCATAGGCACGTCTGCCTGATCACCATCCGACTGACTACCCTGCAACAGACGCGCCGCCGCTCTCAGATTCTTCATACGCGTATCTCCGTCTTCTCCGGCCTTAACGTCACCACTCTTTTGGTCAACTTTGTCTCGCGCCTCGGCAAGCTGTGTTCGAAGATTTCCTTCCTTCGTGCCCCATGAGACATCATGCATATTACACAACGAATAAACGATGAACATGTTTAGAAACGTAGGCAGCATAAACACATATTGAACAAACGTGGACATCATCGTATACAGTTGCCCATAGATACATGAAGAAAGGAAAAATGTCCCGAACGCTGAAACAGAGATCAATAGCAGCGCCAAACTGTTCTCCGCAGTTAGTTGCCACACGGACAATCCAATGGCCAAGACGATCAGAAGACCGTACACAATAGACGAGACAAAATAAACACGAGTAACGTCCTGCGCTTTGGCACCGAGTCCAAAAAGTACTTGTAAGAATGTTAACGAGAGGTAAACAATGTGAAATGAAAAAAACAGGGCCAAAGCCAACGTCTCCGACTCAAGTTGATCCATCGCCAGATCGATGATGAGGGAAAAACTGAGATACAACAGCGAGACTCCGAACCAGTTAAAGAAGATCAAGCTCACATAATAGAAGAACTGAATAATCAAGAAGAATCGCCGCGGTACCGAGTGACTCGTACGACTCAACAAACCCCAGAATTTTGTTATATAGTACAGTATCGCAAAAAACGATCCATTGAGCCACCTCCGCCGCTGTTTTGTTAGCTCAAGAAGTGACCCCGGTACGTCAGTCACAGCCACAGAGTTGTGATCAAAATAAAGTGTATAATTGCGCCTTTTCTTTGCGATCACTTCGTAGCACAAAATCCTATCTTCTGCAGTAGTAAGCAATTACCGCTACGAGACAAACAATATAATGTGATACAAGCGATAATTTATCTCACCTGCAAGGTACATGTTTGCCGCAAACGGACCGAGCTGCTGCGCACCGGTTTCCTCCAACTTGAAGTACTGGGACAGAGGTTCCCCCCGAATAGCCTCCCATCGGTATGCACAGAATGCGCCCGGAAGTACCGACAGGTAACCAAACACACTTTCCATGGGCTTATCCAGCATATGGGCTGCTTTGTACTCAAAGTGCTGCGAAGCTTCAAGCATGTGGTAAAACCGGGGAGTGCGGACTTGAATTTCTCCTGTTGCTCCTCCGAGTTGTGGATTTTCTTCCATCCTACGGTATAAGTGCATTATTGCATCTCGCTTGGGGGCAGTACCACAATCTACGAGAAATACGTATTTCGGCTGCAACTGTCGACAGAAACCACTGAAAAACCAAAGATGCGAGTTTAATTTTCCGCCATTTTTCTCCTTCATAGCCAGTAATATTTGCATCGGAAAATAGTATTGCCGCTGTGAGGAGTGTCGCGCAATCTCAACCGTCTTTTCATAAAGGTGGCAAGTAACGGGGTTCCCTTTATGCGACTTAAGCAATAGATCTTCATTGAAAAGTAGCAATTCTTTTGCAAAAAACTCTTGGACGGACTCATTCAGTTTGTTCCGTCCGTCAGCTACAATAACAATCTGGACTTGGGTCCAGTCAACCCCAACAGACGCCAAGTACGAAAGGTTTTCCCCTATTCCACGAAGAGTCATCCTTAGTTCATCTGCGTCTTCATTGTATATGGTGATACAGATTGCAATTATGATATCTCTACCTAAGCGTAGGGTCCGTAGAGGGGTATGAAGATCAACTGGGCGAATGTTGATTGCCGGAGTATAATCGACAGTCATCATCTCCTCTCGATCTTCGAAGTGACTAAATTCATCGGAAGACAGTTCCTTGCGCAGAAAGCTGTGCCCTCTTACCATGTTGATTGGAAGCTGGTGAGCAGCCTCCTCACTACTGTCGTCCCTATCCTCCGACTCGGATATGTCTGATATATTAGGAGCTAGGCCCGGGTAAAATCGTCGGTCGTCCTGGGCCTGCCTATCCTCCTCATCGTAGTCTTTGTTTGGTTCTTCGTACAATTGTTCCGTTGCATCCCCCTGCTCTATAGAGCTTCTTTCTTCAACAGAACGTTGTGTACTCGGGCTCTTTGGTATTTCCACCTTGCGTATACGCCCAGCATCAGCACGTTCACTCTGAGGCGAATCCTGTTCCAGGTTCCCGTCTGTCCATCTGCCGGTGGTTTCAGTGTCTCCCGTACTTCCCGTCTTGTCCTCGATTCTTTTCTGGACGCCGTCCTGGTCACTGTGAGCCCCATCGTCCGGAGACTGACGTTGCTGAATGTCCTCGTGTTGATTATTTCCAGTCCCAGGTCCGTTACCGGCCGTCCTCGGCGAGCTAGGTGTCCCTTCCATTTCCTTTTAGCCCTTTCTTACGTGCCCAGTCGTGGGGGGCTTCGACACCCTTACTCCTATTGTTTTGGCCAAATAAAGCCCGCCAGGGCGAGACGCGTTAATGTTAAACACAGGATGCGTACACCAGCTCACAAGCCGCAGCAGCAGCAGCTTCCTCTTCCTCTTCCTGGTCGTCGTTTTGTTCCTGAAAGCAGGCAGGCAAGCAAGCACGCAAACAACTCAAATACGATAGTAAATTGAACTAAATCAGCACTTTGCACAGGCACAATGTCCTACAAAACTGGTTGTGTGGTGTCAACCCAACTTCCCGAGACACCTTGCTACCGGTACGGTACAGTACTCCCGACTCTTTCTTTTATGGAGTGCAACCGTCTAGTGCGTTTTCCGTTCTACTAAGTGCTTTACTTAACAGCCACACCATACCCCTAGGATTCATCCAATCAATGCATGCTTTCCCAAGGTGAACGAACGGGGAGGAAACTTCCAGACTTCGACGGAAGAGGTCGCGCAGGCGACCTTTTTTGCTCCCTCAGGGAGCCCCTTTCGGCGGTCCTTCTTCAACCACCTCGCAACTCAAGGGAGATTCTAATCTCGCTGGCTCAAAATTCCCACCCGCTTACAGCTACAGTCCCCATATTATCTGGCTAATGGTTGAGACTTGAACGCAAAGGCCACGCCACATGGGGGAGACGAGGGCTGTGCAGGCCCAGGTTCAGGTTTACAGTGTGTAATCTGTCACATATGTGTGTGTGTGAGTGTGTAATTGGTACTACCACTGTACCACCCACGGGTGACCCACCGACAAGCAACGAGTTGGCCAGGTGGCTGAAGCAGGAAATTGCGCACTCGTTTTGTCGGTTCAAATGAAGTGAGCATTTCCAGAAATGGTTCTACTACGGTACCATACGACAGTGCTTCCTCATCTCCTGCAGTACCAGGTAATTCCAAACTTGTGACCAGGTGTGGTCAGGCAGATTTACTAAGCAAGCCCGAAACATTACACTTGAAACATACTCCGTCTGTTGAATCTCAACTCACAGAGCCCCTTAGTGACGTTAGTACGTGAAGAACGAGCTCATTCATTCCAGTCGTGTCGGAGAAGCGCAAGCTGCTCCGTCCGTCCACCACGTGGTCCACTATCGCGTTTCGGTACAAGAAGAAGTAGTTGTACAACAGTCCACTGGCTACAAGTTCTGAAGATACGATAGCCAGACGCGCACTGACGTCATGTTCACTATACATATGTTCCGTGGCTTCAGCGACAGTCAACCAACCACGAATTCTTGTCTTTGGGTTGGCGGCTTCGGCTTTTCCAGGAAACACCGCTTCTTTCCCGGTCCGGACCGTTTGCGTTTGGTTGTGGGTGAAACTTGAAATTCCAATCCCAGGAAGGAAGTTGGTTTGATGATTATTGCGACCGAACCGTTCGTTGTTTCTCTAGCAGGATTTATACCCCGTTTTATTATTGTTATTAGTACTCCCCGTGTGTGTGTGAGAGAGAGAGTGAGTGAAGACTAAGAAAAAAGATGATGATGCAATCCGTCCTCCGTCCTCTTGTGGGCCGCCAAACCACGCGTACCATGACAAGAATGATGATGTCCACTGAAACCACCGGAGGCATGAATTTCAATCTCACGGTATGTACCAAGTAATAACCAAGCGTGGGGTCAATAGACAAGAATGAGAAACAGAGTGTGAAGGGAGGATGGTGGCTACGTCAGCGGCGCACAGAACCCCTGTTTACTCCCACTAAACTCAGGAAAGGACAGCTGAGTTAGTGTTAGATCCTATGCACTCTTGGGGTTTCTGCTAGATGCACGCATGGTTGTACTGTATACACCCCATGATGAGGGGGAAAAAAGGCACCTCCGGAATTTCGGGCGGAAACTTAATAACTCGCCGAAATGTTTGTCGTGTCTTTTACGACAGACAGTGTTGTGTGCCGCGTGGGTGCGCGGGTGTAGCATACCAGGGGAGGACAACAACCTTATACCTTAGAAGGGCGGTGAAACAGGAATGAGAAAGTTAGCTTCGGGTATGGTATGGAATGGTATGGTAACAAGTATGTGATCCCCCTTTTCGCAGGACGACCAACGTGCTATCCAAGAACTGTCAAGGAAGTTCGCAAAGGAAGAAATGATGCCAAAGGAAAAGGAATACGATACATCTATGGAGTATCCTCGAGAAATATTCAATAAAGCCTGGGAGCTTGGTCTTGTAAACACTCATATCCCAGCCGATTACGGTGGAGCTGGGCTCGGAGCTATCGAGGGTGTCGTCATTGCCGAAGAGCTCGCATATGGTTGTACCGGCATGATGACTGCCATCGAAGGAAATGGTCTCGCGGAGGCACCAGTTATTGTTGCTGGCAATGAAGAGCAGAAGAAGAAGTATCTAGGACGTATGACGGAGGAACCACTTCAAGCAGCCTACTGTGTAACCGAACCGCAAGCGGGAAGTGACGTCGCTGGGGCCAAAACGAAGGCTGTCAAGAAAGGGGACAAGTACATTTTGAACGGGAACAAAATGTGGATTACTAACGGTGGTGTGGCTAATTGGTATTTTGTCTTGGCAAGGACCAGCGACGATCCTGAAACCCCTACCGGCAAGGCATTCACCGGATTCGTTGTGGATGCTGATTCCCCCGGTATTCATGTTGGTAAGAAAGAAGTGAACATGGGGCAACGATGCAGTGACACTCGTGCTGTTACATTCGAAGACGTAGAAGTCCCTCAAGAAAATGTGCTCGGGAGTGAAGGTCAAGGGTTCAGGATTGCTATGCAAGCCTTTGATCATACTCGACCTCCTGTAGCCGCTGGAGCCGTTGGTTTGGCCCGGCGCGCAATGGATGAAGCTGTCGCGTACAGCAAAGAAAGGAAAACAATGGGGAAGCCGATCGCTATGCATCAGGCGGTAGCATTTATGATTGCTGACATGGCAATGGGAATCGAAGCTGCGCGGCTTATGACCTATAAAGCGGCATGGATGGTAGATTCGGGAGAACGGAACACGCATCTTGCATCCATGGCGAAAGCGTATGCTGCTGACCACTGCAACAAAGTCGTAACGGACGCCGTGCAGATCTTTGGTGGGAACGGCTTTAACACCGAATACCCCGTGGAAAAGCTAATGCGCGATGCCAAGATCTATCAAATCTATGAAGGCACCTCCCAGATTCAGCGACTAATCATCAGCCGAGATATCATTCCGAATCCAGAATTGACTACTCCGTAAACATCCGCGTTGCTCTCGTTTGGCAATCAGTCAGTACCTGCGCGGTAAGGAAGCGGTACAGTGCTCATAGTTTTCCGTTTGCAAGAATCGTGTTCTCATCTATTAATTGCACACACGTATACCATATACAAATCACCAGAAGGGACACCAGCCTACATATAGCTGCGATAGATTCTCGTGCGAGGAAGCGTGTTCCACTAAGCGTTGTACTTGAGATTGAACGGACAAAGAATTCCCTTCGAGATCTCCTGAAGCCCGACCAAATCCACTTCTACCAGCTTCGGTTGCACTCTTTCGTGACGGGCGAGGAGCTTCTTCCCCGCCATGTTGTTCGTAGTACTCCTTACTCCGATTTCCGAGGACGGAACTCTTCTTCCTCGGAGACATCGGATCATCGATGAAATCTCTCCCCGTGAGCTTAGCCTTGATACGCGTCAAGACCTGGACTGCTCGGTCGTTTAGAGCCTCAGCAGGTGCATCCATTCCTTCAGGCCCAAGAGCTTGAATCAACTCTCTTTCACGATCTCCACGCCGCTTAGGTGGAACGTTATCCGTGGTACCCTGGCCTGCTGCTCCCTGATCTTGATCGCGCTGTGAGATGTCCTGTTGGGAAATCTCATTGCCCTTCTCCGTCCTGCCTTCATCTTGATCCGCGGATGGTGACGGCTTTTCCTCTTCGTTGGTGCCTAATAGCCTCCAATTGATCAGGGGATCATGGACAAATGCTTCGAGCATTGCCATCACACTGTCTCTGTGCTGGCGCAGCACCCGCATTGTTGCTTCCGCAGTACTCCGAAAATTCCCCTCTATGCCTGATACTTCCATCGCATTAACCAGCATCCGCGTTAGACGAAACGGAATCTTTTCGGGAAATTTATCCCGTCTCATGGCCACTTCGAAGCAGTCCCCAAAGTCTATATGAGTTACCTTCCCAGTAGTGCGGTCAAGCATCAAATTAGAAGGATGCCGATCTCCGAGGCCTAAAATGTAGCCAACAATCGACATAACCGACAACGACCTCGTGAAATTTGTACGGCGACGTAGCCACATTTCTGACGATAGACTCTTGAGCCACATAACCCGATCTAGATCTTTCCCGGAAGTGTTTTCGAGGGCATATCGAAAGACTTCTACTTTTTGAAGAGCAGTTAGCTCATCGTACATCGGTGCCATGGCTTGCATCAATCGGTGCTCAACGTTGAGGAGTACCATTCTACTGTTACGATGCTCCTCTATCAAGGAATGAAGAGTGTCACAATTTGGAACCCAACCGACGATACCAGCATTGTGGCTTAATGGAGTGACACTATATCTGCGAATAGCCAAGTCTCGTTTTGACGTTTCCGCATCGTTAGCCAGCAAAGTGTTAACAAGTCCAAACAATTGCATTGCACGCTCATCTTGCCGGAGATCTTCATGGCCTTTCAGCAAGAAGGTATACATCCTTCCGTCAGAACCAGCTAAGGTTAGCTTCCGCGGACGTTGCTTAGAAGGGATCACAGCTACTGAGGGAGAAAACGCTCGGATACGAACAACAGGGAATCCAGCAGAGTAAGTCCCGGGAATTGCCAGCTTTAGATTTGTTGCTGACAGCAATGATTGAGATACATACTGAAGCTCAATATTCTTCAATTGAGATAAGGAATTATCGATCCGCTTGAAGACGTTGTAATAGATTTTCCATGCAGCACTAATGTCGTTTTCATCCTTGTGTCTTTCATACCTTTTTAACCAATCGTGTGCTTTCGCTAGGTCACGTCCATACGACTGGACGAATGTCATTTCGTGGGCGGTATTACCACCGCGAGCGACCTTTTCATGCAAGGGTAAAAGGGTTTCTAGCATACCCTCGGTATTTTTCTCGGTAAAATGTAACTTCGACGCTTCCTCCAGCGCAGAATGCCACTCCTCGTGCCATAAAATCGCTACTCGGATCAGCTCTTCAGAAACCAGTTGAGCTTGATCAATAAGGAGAGGATGGGTCTCTCGCAGGGACGATAGCAGTTCCATTGCACTGCGCTGTCGGGCAGATGATGTACTCTTAGCCGCGACTGTTAGAGGATAAACCAGCGCTTGTGGGTGCCTTACGCCAACCCTTATCAATAGAGAGTGAAGAAGCCTACGGATTTCCGTGTCAGGGATAGCTATTCTGGCAATTAATTGAGGAACGACCGCTAGCCAAGTATCGACGCCGATAAACCCCGAAGCAAGACCATTTTCCAATTCTTTCCGAACTTCAGGTTGCCCAGTACCGCCAAACGTAAACCATAGGGTCAAGAGACGAAGCAAATCTTGTAAGACATGAGCTCGTAACCTACCCCTACCGAGATTAATGCTCTTGAAAAATCCACGAACAGCGGGAACCACATGAGCCGCAACCATTCTCCTTTGGTTCTCGGACTCTTCACTGCTTTGGTTTTCACGGGAGGCAAGGACATTGAATCCGAATCCAAGTGACGTCCGCTTAGGTTTCGACTTCTTGCCACCCGAGTTTTTCTTATCCTCTCCAGCAGATGTATCCGACAAGGACACATGAAGACGTTGCGCTGCTTGAAAGTTTGCCAAAGCCCAGGCGTGCCAAGCTCGGTAGTTCCGGGGCACGGCATCGGTGGAGGCCTTATAGTCACCAAGGATGCTCTGTAGAATACGCATAAAGTCCTCCGATGACTGGGCGCGATAGAAACTGGCACGAGAAGACAGCTCCTCGCTCTCTGCGTAGCCTTCCTTCGGCATCGTGGTGTCTTCGTGCGGCCCCGTGCCTGCATTGCTGTTGTTATGGCTTCCGTGGACATCCAGAGTCCCATGAGTCTCCATTAGATACCATTTCCATTCTCCGAGTTTCAGATGACATTGCATCCTAAGCTGTCGGCTTGTTTCTTCATCCAATATAGAACCGAACCCGTATTTATACGGGCTTCTATCTATCCTGCGAATCTGCGGTAGCATGTCCTCATTGTCTGCCGTCGTTGTTCGTTCTCCAAGCGAGTGCGAATAGTTGCCCATCTCAATCTTGGTTCCTCCGGCTTTATCGAGCTCGGTTACCAAACGGGTGAGATGAGATATAGCGGCAAACTCACTACCCGACGCCCACAAATGTTTCGCAAAGGCAAAATCTACTTTCGGATGAGGACGAATATCACCAAGCATACCAACGCAATTGTTCACTAGAGCTCCCTCGTATGTTTGGTTGTCCAGTGATGCGCCATCATAGCCCTGGGTTCCAACCTGTACTGGATATGCGTGGGGCATGGGCCCATCAGGACTCTGCCTAGTTGAGACTGCCCAGCCTGGGGTTCTCAAATGCTGGGATTGACTTGCAGACACTTCCGAAGCCGAACTTTGAGCTGATTCACGACTAGAGTGGGGTTGATCGAAGTATCCAGCTCCAGTTACGCCCACACCAACAACAGCCGGTGAGTTTGGATTATTACTACTCTTATCGTCCGTACTATTCTGTTGACTTTGCTTCAGCACAGAGGATGAAAGCATGGGTATGGCATTACCGGTCACGTATCTCTTGGAAGATGATTGAGGAAATTGGGAGTTCTGAGGCGGTGGAAAGCATGCAAGCCCTCCTGTTTCGACGACTGTGGAGGCCGAGCCCTGCTGAAATCCTCCATTTCCATCCATTCCGATCCCAAGCAAAATCCTTCGGCTCATCGAAACCCGATGCTCCCTTCTACTGAGATTAGCAAACTTAATCCAGGAGTCTAAGTCCTCTTCCGTTTGTCTCACAAGTGCACGGACACTTAACATATTTTGCCATACATCTGCATTCTGCTGGCATCCCTTCAGGCGACGCTCCCACAAGGGTCGAACATGTTGCATGTATCTTTCTGCCGCTTCCACCTCCCCAGCACTGCGTAATCGGAGGTAATGAATAATTTCCTCCATTTCAGTAAGTTGCTGCACCGTCACTAGACTTTTATACGATCGAGTATAAGTCTCGGCTTCGACAGCAGACAAGTTGCCGGATACCAGTTTCCTCGCTCGTTCAATATACGATTTGGCGGATTCAAACTTATGAGCATAAATGCTATATACAGCGCGGAACAACGTTCCGTCCATTGTCTTACTCTGGGTATACCGAGAGAACATTTCCATGCTCTTCCAGTCACCCAGTGCCCATGAGGACTGCGCTGCAAGCGGAGCCACAGCGTCAATGCTCTCCTTTACAGATAGCTGAGGCCAAAGCTCAGTTGCTGACTGTTGTAGCTCAACCCATTCGCCTAAGGCTTTCAAGCATCTCATTCTCCCGAGCTGTAACGTTAGGGGCACATACGCCTCACTCGCCGATTTGTCTGTGTTGAAGCCTGTTAGATGAGATGGCATAGAAACCCGAACAAGATTCCCGTTTTCCCCTTCCTGAATGGTGCTATAGTTCTCAGCGAACTTGCGATTGTATGCTTCAAGTGCATCTTCCCACCGTCCAAGTTTTTCATACCATGTTTCCTTGATTTCTAATAAGCCCCAAGAGAAATACCGACTCTCAGCATCCGTATTCTGGTTAACGTCTGGTGCTGTGTGTACGCCGATACCCAGCTTTCCCATAGTATCGCGATCGCCAACAGCCGCTTGAGCCTGAGTATATTTCAATATTCCAATAGCAGCTTCCGGCTGTTCAAGCTGGTTATTTATGCCAATCAGCGACTCAACGATGGCCGAATGGGTCTTCACATTTGAGTGAGTAGACCCAAAGCCCTCATAATCATTTCCGGTCTGCTGAGGTCGATGGCCTGCACTATTAGACACATTCGACGACACTCCATCCCCAGTGAGGTATTGCTCATATTCACGCTCTTTGTACCTCAAAGCCTTTGCGTATGCTTGACACTTCTCAGCTAGTCTCCCGAGGGTTCTTATATCCATTGGTAAGGCCTTCTCATCGTGCTCCATAAATTCCGCCAGATTTAGTAGGGCATGTAATATCTCGTTAGGAGTCTTCGAAGCATGCAACGCAGTTTCGATAGCATCAAGAAGGTGCTTCTGGGATGGTGAGCGCATTTCAGACCAGCACGACACAAACGCAGCGTTGAACAACTCACGCGCTAGTGGATAATAAACTTGTGCTGGGTTCCAGCAAGCGCGTAGGGCAGGAGACGGAGAGTAGCGCAGTAATTCCACAGTCAATCGCCTCATCCATTCCACCCAATCCTCCCGGGTAACTCTCCCTTCAGTATCCCAAGCTCTCGCTAGGGCTTCCTCGTTGACTTCTAATTTTTCCATACCCTCGTTCCCCCCTACATTGCCTCCATCTCCTTCTTCGACAACGGTGGCTCCCGTGACCACACCTAGGGCAGCATTAACCTTATCCTGCGCGCTCGAGTCTGCATCAGTGTCAATATTCGTATGGTCGTATTCTTCGTCATCTTCGTCAATAGTTTCATCTCCAACCCCGTCAAAATTTGTTTTCAAAGTATTTTCACGTTGCTTTCGTGTTACAGCAACTTCAGACCCTAAAGAAAGCATTTCCGTGCCCAAATTCTCGCGGATATCTTTAAGATCCTCTAAATCCAAGAAAGGAACCCAATCTCTCCATGAAAGCTCAGACACTACATAAGCAAAGTCCACAGGATCAGGTGGCAATGGTATTCCCCCCAAGAGCATAGACATCAAACCTTCCAAAGTCTGATGCTGGGTGTCCGATGCAACCAGAGCGCGACGAAGTAACGGAACAAATACCAAGAATTCCTCCCGCATTTGGCACGCAACCCAACAGCACAAATCGCAGGCTGAACGCTTGAGCGCTTTTGTATTCGAGGAGGCCTTCGCATCAGGTTGGTGCTTGCTTGATTTGGAATAAATGTTCGAGCTTTCCGTATCATAGGAATACACTCGCCCGGGCATGGCCCAAGCAAGATGGCCAGCAATTATCCGTGACAGACAATGTAAAATTTGAGAAGAATGATCAACCAAAGAAACACCGCCTCTGGCAAGCTTCGTTAATGTTACCACAGCATGTCGACGAAGGGCCGGAGGAAGGTCGTTTCGATCCGCCAAGCACAGTATAGCTGGTAGCAATTGATCTAAATACGGCTCCAGTAACGAACCCAGCGAAGCAACAGTACTGAGTACATGGCGGCAAAGAGCAACTCCCTTTTCGAGAAGCTGTTCTGGTGTTGCTCTACTAATGCTGTCATCAGTTTTTGCTCCATGCGCTTCCGCTTGATCAACTCCTTCGTCGTTAGTCATAGTTCCTCCCCCAGTTGAATAACGCGTCAATGCGCTGGAAGTGCCGGAATCGTATCCACCGGTGCCGGAAGCCCGAGCCGACCGGGCTAAGGCTTCTGCGGAAGAGGCCAGTGGATCCGTCGGATTCTGCAATGTTGCTAGAATGTGCACCAAGATACCAGGAACATAATTGTTAAACTCATTAGGCAAGGCTAGAGCAATATGCTCCACCAGTCTTAGTACTGCGGCAAGCGAGGCCGGCCAGAGTTCGTGCAAGAGGCCAAACAGCCGTGGTAAGTAGGTCCGCATATGCTCCTTAACTAGAAGAACCAACACCCCCAGCTGTTGAAGGATAGCCTCCCGGAGAGATGCGTTGCCTGATGAATTGGCGGGGTTTTGGGAAGACCCTGCCACAATACTATCAGACTTGTTCTTCAAGCCCAATAGAGCCGCAGCGCCACCGATCTCTCGCAGAGAACGAACGCGTTGTCGCAAAATGTTCAGGAACGCAGGTACTACATGAGGCAAGAACTTTACGCATCGTTGGCCGAGAGAGCGAAATATCCACGTTACAGCCTGCAGCACTGTTGGATGGTGGTCAGTCAGACTGGGATCAGACAGTATTCGGAGCAACGACGTCAACGCCACAGTGGAAAAGTACACATCTCTCTCAGCGAAATTTGAAGGAAGGATAGAGGCCGCACTTCTGCCTTGATTTGCCGCACCCATTATCGATAGACCTGACTCACTCAACATGGTAGAACCCGTAGCACCGTCGGACTTCAGATGAAGTCGTCCCCTCTGAGCACCTTCAGCAAGAGTAGATTTAATGGACAAAGCTGTGTCCTCATCAGCAATACCTTCGACCGCCGCCATGATGGGATCGACAGCGTCCACCCCGTCAATTACGGAGGCAGGATCTCGCAGTGTAGCAGATTCATCGTCATAATCATCATCCTGAGCCCAAGCCCACCTCCACCACCAGCCACCGACTTCATCATCCTCGTCGTCATCTCCCAAATCGAATCCAATGGTCGCCATCACATTAGATACGTTCGGGTCGGTACTTCCAACTCCAAGCACGCCAGCCCTGTTATTCCTAGCAGCCGCTAGAGCAGCCTGAATAGCAGCGTGAGCATTGGCCTGGCGTTCATGGGTTGCCAACCCAACCAACTGATTATTTCTTTCATTATTAAACATACTTGCATTTCGCTTCAACTGCAGCAAGGCGATTTGAGAGAGTTGATAGCGATGAGGGTCGAGGGAGCCCAGTACCCCAACACATCGAAGAACGGATTTTTGAAGTTGCCATGGGACTTCGTTGTCTCCTCCATTGGAAACAGCGGGCCTCTGGGGCGTTTTCGTAGAAGACGAACCTGGTTCTGAGCGAAGGAGGCTCAGCAGTAACGGTAAGAGAGTTGGATGCTCGATATACGGAAGAACAACTCTCCCGGCATTCCCTGCTAGAAGCGTCAACGTATCCACTGCAACCTTCTGATTTTGAGGTTCACCACGATTCCCAATGGTATGGATAATCAATCGAGTAAGTTTGTGGAAATAAGGAAGCATAGACTCAGCACCGATTTCACTCAGTTCCCCTAAAGTGGACAATGCGCTTGAGACTAGGTTAGAGTCAACAAGAGGTAGCATATCAGCATTTTCGTTTTCGCGATATGAGTCATCACTCTCGTCCCTTTGCAGATCTTGATCTAGTTCCAACTCAGCATCGTGGTGCCCCTCTTCTTCGGGATTGCGGTTGCTTCGCGTGACCGTGTCAATGGCCAACTTCGGCAACAGTGTTCTCAATATCGGTCGAACATATGGAGACACCAACCGATGGGCCGCTTTGATAACAAAGCCGAGCAGCCGGACAGCCTGCTCTTGGTCTCTAACTGGATCACGCGGTGGATCCTTCAGCGAATAGCCCGGGATGCTGTCTAGGTATTGATTCGCCATGGCGTTACTAGCGCCCATGGAGTTCATTTTTTCAGGCTTCCAACTTTCAACTGATACGTCATTGTGTTTTGAATTGCGAGCTGGAGCTCCAAGCTCAAGCTCTTGCAAAATTTCCATCAACAACCGACGAAGCGACGGCATGACACCTGAGGGATTACGGTGGGTCAATCTGCCAAGCAGGAATACTGCCATCTCCCTAACAGAATGGTGTTCATCATGCAGGGAAAAACAAAGTGTTCGTAAAGCCACAGGTTGTGCTAGCAAGGCATCAAACCAACCCCCTTCCAAAGACCCAAAGGGGTAAACAACGTGATGCTTCGGTTGATATTCGATGGCCCAATTAGTCCCCAGTGTGTACAGACCCTCCGGCTTAATTAGTTGTGGGTTGTCTTTGCCAGTTATGGACAGAACGCGCATGCCAGCACCAAGGCACTGTAAAGTTAGCATACGGATATAGGGATGTGGGTCACCCACAGCCGCCATGATAAGGCGCTGCAAAATTTCGTTAACCAGTTCTAAGGTGGGTCCGGCATCCATCAAGACCACCGGCAAGACTCCCCCAACAAACATGGAACCCTCCTGCTTATGCTCCGCTCTCTCTCCGGCTTTGTTAGTGTCATTGACATTCCATCTAAGAGAGTCATCGACCTCTCCGCGAAGCTTCTCTCCCCGATATGGTTCGAGATCTCTATCAAGAAAGAGATACCATGCCTCCGGAAACAATACAGATTGTAGATTTCGGTTCAGATTCCTGATGCCGGCGGGATGAGAGGCAGACGTATCAATTTCACCGGGATCAGTTGCGCCATTGGTTTGGGAGCCAGTCTGCTGACCGTCAGAACTACAGAATTCCTTCTGCTGCCAGCGCCGTTTCTCCGACGTCACCGTGGCCTTATCGAGACGACAGCCACTTGGACTTACTAACAACATTGACGTCGTTACTATAGCGTCTCGACGGATAGACAGGTCAGGATCATCAGCATACAATAGTACGATGTGGCGAACAAAAGGAAGCAGAGAAATTCCACGGAAATCGAAGGTGGCCAGGGTGCGCAAAGCTAGTGAGATGCGCTGTACCCTCGTGAGTAACGGTTGGGAACTCTTCTTTGACTGCATTGAGAGCAGACTGCTACTCCCGCTAGCCCCAGATTGAGAAGCGGCCTCGGGAGACGCCATTGAGAATTTGGCGTTGGTAATGGCTGCGCCACCGCCACCGGTGGCGGTACCGGCCAACATAGAACGAGTCCAAGCAATATTAGATTTCTCTGAGCGAATTTCCCGACTGTCCGGGCCAGTGCCCATAAACGCCTGCTGACTTTTGATCATCGCCGAGTTCACTTGAGCGCCCCGATATTCTAGGCCCATGTCCATGGTATCCCTATTTGTTGCCGCAGCTACCGCGGCGGCTGCAGCAGACATCGAACCGACAGATTCCCCCATTAAGCGCCCTATCTTGTTTCCTCCAGAACTTGACCCATCCACTGAACCACTATGGTCTGTTGAGCTATCTACCCCTTCCTTTTGGGCACTCTGACTGTGACTCCTCGAACGAAACCTGTGTGCAGTTGCTGCCTTGGACGCCGCTGAAACAGCTGCAGGGGCGTTTGAGGGGAGAAACGATGCAAACTCCTGACCTGGGGGAGGAAATGGCTTCCCCGATAAAATAAACGACACTTCATGCAGCAGCCGCTCTTGTATCAACTCCAACAATGGTGGAATGTTACTAACTAACTGTTTCAATGCATGAGTCAGCTCCGGAGTGAGTCCCGCAGCAAACATTGGTTCCAGCAAGTCGTGCATATAGGTAATCAGTGAGGGACCTACAGCGTCAGACAGCATAGCTACGCACTTTAGGGCGTCGGTACAGAAAGGCCGGTTTCTTTTAGGGGTCAGTGCTTCCTTTATGAGAGAGACGATTTTGTCCAACTGCGGTCTCAGCGACGACAGGGGATAATAATCTTTAACCGCCAAAGCAACACTGCCAACTGCCACAAACGCTGGACCTCGTTCTTGTAGATCTCGAAGCGTTCCCAACAAATATTCAAGTGTAAGATCGACATATCCATGTACGAACCCGTTCGGGTCAAACGCAGCAAGCCTTGGTAGAATGTCAATTATAGTGCCTCGTATCAAACGGTCGCGGACATCCCGATACTTTAATGCGCATGAGCATATCTCCGTAAACTTTGGTGAGCAAAATTCGTCTGCATGCATTATCAGCTCTCTTAGAGCCAAAAGCGCACCATGAATAGCTTCCCATGTCGCACCGCTGTTGTTGAATGCAGTCAAAGCGTTGCTGTAGATATCCTCACAATATTCGTCGTGTCGCTGTGATTTCCTACGCTTCGTCAGTTTCAAACACGAGCCTAGAGTCTTTGCCGCCGATTCCCTCACTAACGGTTTACTGTGTGATAATGCCGTCCATACATTCTTGAAAAACCTTTCGATCGACTTATAAAACAATGTCGGTGCGTTCTCCGCTGCTTCTCGCAAAATGGACACCGATGAGAACAATTGCCCCTCGGAAGATTCCTGATACTCGAGTCGCTCCAACGCTCGATTGATTTCGAATCCCAAAAATGAAGGCGCCACTGTAGAACCGACCGCTGCCAGACGTCCTATGGCTTTGGCGGCCATCTTGAGGACGGCTGGATCCGCGGTGGACAAGCCAATGATGGTGCGCAAGTAATTCGCGAATCTCACGACCTGCGATTTGACGTCCACTTCTTTGGTCTGTGCACTAATGAGCTCATAAATAGCATAAACGCCTGCCATCTTGGACGTGTCCTGGGGGGCATTCAGCAACTCGGAAATGCGCTTGATCAGATAATTGATGAATTTCAGGAAGGAATCCGCCGGCATCTCTTTGGATAAGGTAGTCACACGATACCGTAATTGATGCGCTGCCACGGCGCGCGAATACGGAGAGCTGGCATTGGCCAGCTCCTCCAATGCCTCCATCTTGCTCTACTCTACAATTGTATTTTGTACTTTGGCTTGTTTACCGTCACAATTCCAGCCTTCTGGGAAAGCAGAATGGCTCTGAGGCTGTTGGGTGGTACAAATGCTTGTAATCCTTCGCGCCCTCATACACTACCGTACGTACTTCCACTACAACTAACTATTTTGTTGGCGCCCGTGTATCTATTGTATGCAACAGCATCTCTAGGGGACTCAGCATCCATGGACGAACGAAGACAATCTTTTCATTCACTTAGTTGTTGCCTCGCCTGAGACTGGCGCTGGAGACTCTGCTCCAAACGTTTAGGCCGAAGAAGATCCCGGAAGAGCACTGAGAGACCTTTTGGAACCTTAGTTGTCTGTAAATTCATTCTGCAGCGTATCAAAGTCTTATGAATTACACTTTGACTTGTAAGTCGTGGTTGCTCTTCAACTCTGCGTTACAAACAGGTAAACATAAGTGGCCAGAATCAGCAGAATGAGAACCAGATTACGCTAAAACTTGGAGATAACCAGCTAGATAACTGGAAGAGGCTGATAGAAGTGTGTTATCTGTTCGTCTGATGTACCTCTCGAGAGCAATCTTGTTCAGACGAGTGCGCAGGAAAAGCAACAACACCCGTCTGAATACGGGGACTCTCGTAAGGATGGATGGACATTTTGCGTTCAATGATATGTATCCATCGATGCTATTATTTAAATCGATATTTTGGAGAGAGCAGAGCAACTCTTAATACCAAAGAATGCAACAATCAAGTTCAAAGCGAGAGAACGTACGTGTAGTGCACTGACTCGACTAGATCTCGCGAATTGGGTTAGTCATCTCAATGCTTCCCTGGTCACCACGACGAGTCATCACTTGAGCTTGATTTGAAACACCCAAATTGTTCATTCCACCTTTATTATTCATTGATGATTGAGCAAAACTGAAAATGCTGTTTGCGGGCCCAACAGGAGCAGAGGACTCAGGCTGGACGCTTTGGATTGCACTTCCACTGCCCGAATATACTGCTTTCTCGATGACAAAATTCTTGTAGCTCAAATTAAGACCCAAAGAAGCAAAAAAATACCACCCAAACCCGCATAACGACGCAATGATACAATTCGTTCTGTTCAGAGACGAGCGGTCGTTAAACACGTTCATCTCTACCGGGAGATTACTCAAACCGTAGTTCCAGTGCGTATCATACTTGCGATCACAATTCCTGTACTCTTCATCAGTTTGAAACATTAACTGATCAGCCTTCTTTAGTGTTTCACTGTCACCATACTCGATATGGTGCGTGATTCGGACGGTTGCAAATCCAAGCGAATCCAATTCATCCGTAGGATCTACTGTCTCATCCTCGCATTGACCGAACACAAACGGCACCGACCCCCGATACGTCGTATGCGTGACAGTGTGGGTATTACCATCCTTGTCTGTGGTCGTGGTCGTATGGTACGAATGATAGCTGTAACTAATTTCCGGGTTACACCGTTGATAACTCCGGATCGTTCGCTCCAAATCGTCCACTGTCTGTGCCTTCTCCAGAGACTTGAAATTTTTGTAGTTGACGAGTTGCATGAGTAGGTATACTACGCCTGACACAACCCCTAACCCAATATACTTTGCGGGAGATGCCAAGCAGCCTGAGAGCCTCCAGTGCTGTTCCGGCTCTTGGAATGGTCTGCCAGGTGCACATGCTGGAAACAATGCTCCTCCAAAGACGGCCCAAAAGATGCACTGTATAACAAATGTACCTATATAGCGACTGGGTATACCCTTTCGCACTTGCAACGATATCATAAAGACGATACTGTAGAGGACCATGCTCCAACATGCAGCAAACCCTATGAAGAACCCAAGCGCCGCCGTCGTAGGCTCAGTCTGCGTGTCCTCTGGAGTCATATATCCGTCATCCGCCATTGTATGTGTTTGCTTCCCTTTTTGAGGTCATAGGGGTAAAGGCTAGAGGTACGTGGCTGTTCCCACTCCTCGTGGAATACGCGCAGAACTTGATGGGCTCTGCGTACGACGTACACTGTACAGTGTCCAAGGCAACAATATTAAAGAAAGCCAACTAGCTCATAGCCGCGACAAAAGGCATTTTTTTGCTTTGTCGTCTGCAATAAACCAAAACCTCTGACAGACACCGGGCTGGTTAGCACACATACTGTACATATGCAGCCAGACCAGAGTGTGTGTCGTTGACCCGGTGACCGAACGAGGTCAAGGATACCGAAACACGCCTACTGACAACAACGAATCGGGAACACAGGTACACATAGCTTACCATCACTTCCAAATTATACAGCGTATCGCCGTCGTTTAGCGGGGAAATGCAAACTTTAGGTACTCCTCCCCAACCATTGTGTCCATTTGACCACCACTACACTGTACACGTACCGTTGACATGCTGGAGAAGAAACTGTCGAAATGCATCAAACACCTATAAGACTTCCAGAGATTTATCATTGCTGCGTACCAGTGCACAGGGCGTACTACGTCATGCATTGCAAGGTAGTCCCAATAGTACTGTACTGTCGATGCCATCACCCACCAATGACCTGTACTGTGTACATGGTATTTTGTACACTGTATACAGTATTCACGTGTATGTTCGCCATTGATTACAGTGAAACGAAATGAGTTCAATAGTGCGAAACGGCATAATACATTGTACCTGTATCTGGGTAGTATCTTTCTTGCATCGCGCTGTTCTTGTAGCAAGCATACCGTACAACGTTCTGTCACCATACATGTAGTAGTTGGCATTTTCCCCCAAAAAATGGTCATACTGTAGTTTTCCTCGTGTGTGTTCCTCTCGCAAGAATACTTTGCAGTGTCGTGTCCTTTTGTTCATATATACCAAAATGTAGGGTCGGTGGGTTAAATATTTTCTGTTCCCGCAATTTCCAATCAACGAATTTGCCCCCAAAACGAAATTTGGTCTGAATTTCGGTGTACATATACGCCAAAATTCCTAAATAAAATCATTTTGGAGCTTCAACTTTCCTTGTACGCTCCTTTCCTTCATGGCTCTGGTTGAGTGCGAGTGGTATGGAACCCACATCCATCGTTCATTGCGTCTGTGGCTGAAGGTTTTGGTTGTAGTGAGGAAAGACTGTTTAAGCTGTCCGCTAACTTGAGATAGTGTGCTTCCCAGCTTCCATAGCGTAGCACGTACTGTTTTTGTCGGAAAGGAGCACGTGACCTCGCTGTGTTACTTCACTCTGCCCCACACTGTTACTGGTGTTGGTCGCTGCTTAGTTGCAAAATTCAATCAAGATCTTCGGAGCACCGTCTAGTCCTGTTGTGCTGCGTAGCGCAGTCGCCACTGTGGCCACCTTGCTTGCAGCTGTAATTGGTCGGCTGGCGGTCCGTGGCTGAACTGCTAGGGTTTTGACAAGACAAGTACAGACTACAGTAGTACAGTGAGCAACGTAAACGAAGATGTATCCCGATTGTATAAGTTGAGTAGGTTAGATCGCTGCTAAAGACGCCATGGAGTTTGCATTTATTGAAGGATTCCCCACAATCGAATTGCCATACGCAACACTGTGCTAAAACATGAACCACTTTTCAATTTTTCTATACACTGCCGCGTCTGGCATGAGAAGGGTGAGGAGTAGCTGAGCTTCCCCTAGCTCGCCTTCGGCTGTTTCCATCTCGTGGGCTACGATGGTGACCTTGCAATGGCGAAGAGAAATGTCCAGTGTTCGACATTTCAGGAGAATCAAGAGAATGAGGAGACCCAAACATTCCGCTCACTGGATCTCCTTGAAGCAAGTACGAGGGCCGACGCGGTCCTTCTCGGCTGCGGCCAGTTGCGATTCCTCCGGTCTGCGTAGAGCTAGGCGAATGCCCCACATACGGAGTTGGAGGGGGCTTCTCCCCCCCGCCTTGACCTGTTATGGACCCTCGCTTATTCGTTGGAATACCAGTTGTGGAGCTTCTTTTGTGACGATGCTTTCGACGCTTTTTCTTCTTTTTCTCTCGCCGGGAGGAAACAGACCCTGTTTCGCTTTCGCCCCCATTCTCAACTCGGGTGGACACTTCACTTCCTTGAGGCGATTGTGACCGGTTTTCCGAAGCTGGTCCCTCCTTGCTTTCATAATTCTGGGAGAAAGGGAAATGCCCTTGTCCCGGCGATCCTGTTCCCAGCGTTTGATGATTCGTTAGCGTCGCTGGTTTTTTAGCTTGCCGCTGACGCTCGTGCCTTCGTTGGATCCTGCGAAGTCGATTAGGAGCCAGTGTGCTGTTCTCTAGATCTTTGAGACATTGCGCTGCTGAGACATCATGCAATTTGTTTGCTTCCCTCGCGTTATGTACTAACTTCGCTTTGGTGTAGCAATTTCGACATGATGCTACACAGCATTTCTTCCAGCAGGAACAGCAGAGGCAGCACTTCAGGCAACATCCAACGCAACAACGACCGCAATGGCGCCGAATGCCTTTGAATGAGTGTCGCCATGCCTGACCTATCGAATACATGAACGAACCGAGGACCCTCCCAACTATAGTTGACCCCAGCAATATGGCAATCCCCATTGCGAATCCAGCAGTGGCTCCGGACCAGAGAATACCAGTGATGAGAAACCAGTTTGTAAGAAGCCACCATGACAGTGCTTTCGTCCGAAATGCGCTAAAGAAATTCTTAACTTTCTGGTGCTCCTCTTGGGTCTGCAGCTCTAGTGAACGCACCCTTGTTGCTTCATTGCTCAACGCCTCGACGATGACGCTTTGAGCTCTCCAGTTATCATCTTCTCTACATGCCTTGAGGATTTTACCTACGCTGGTGGCGTACTTCTCTGGCGGTGGTGCCCTTACATCTTCGGGAGATTCGCCTAAAACTGAGGATCGCCTTCGTCGATAGTGACGTAGTGACATGATGGACGCATCCGCATGTTCGTTTTCTTCTGAGTCTAGTGGATTGTTTCCGGTTACTGCATTCCCATTCGTGTCATAGTGCACACCCTCCGTATGCTCTGGCTCCTGGTGAGCAACAGTTATATTTTGGTGAGAGCCATTGGACGTCTTTTCAGCATTTTCGTTACCCTCCGGTGCTACCTTCACGCTATTCTTGCGGTTATTTGTGTTCTTCTTCGACCCACTATTCGAACCGTGCTTGTTAGCACTTGATTCCGGCTGGCCGAAAATTGATCCTCTTTGCAACCGTGCTGCTCGCCGAGCTCGATGTACAATGGACTGAGAGTCCGAAGTATCATGAAGGTTGCAAAATGAGAAAATAGGAACCATGTTAACAAAGAACGGAACCATGAACACAAATTGCCACGTCGCCTTAAGCAAATTCAAAAGCTTCCCCTGGAAAAACGTTGCCAGTAGAACAAGACCGATACTTCCTATACCAATAATGAACACTACAAAATTGAAGTCTTGCATCGCAGCTAAGAACGCAGCGAGGGCAGCAAGAAACAGCATGATAAAGCCAAAGGCAAAGGATATTAGCCAGTAGACCACTCGAAAGTCTTCAGGATTGCCTCCTAGCCCGATCATGACTTGTACTACGGTTAGAAATGTATAACCGACAGTTAAGGCAAATGCCGAATTTGCACTCCCCCCATTTGTTTCTTCCAAACTAACAGAAGCAACGATGAATGCGATTAGGAACATTATGCCGATCGCGAACCATTCCAAAAGAAACGATATAGTCTTGTGGACGTACTGAATAACGCTTAGTATGAGGAGGAAGGGATTTACCGTGTCCCGCTTCCCGAACGTCGCACTTGCAAAGTGTTGCACAAATTCCCAGTTGATCATCGTCGCACCGTTATAATGCGGACGCCGAAAATGCAGTAGACCTAATAAACTGGAGGGCATAGTTTGCAATGCCCGCGCTCGGGACTCGAAGACTATTTTGTATCGTTGTGTAGGGTGCAATGCTAATTCGTGGGCAAGCACGCGTTGGTCCGCCATGAACATGTTAGACTTCTGAGGCCCCAGTTCCGAAGGCGTCCGCTCTTCAGCCACGAGATACTTCCCTAATACTGTACCCTCAATTGCTTTATATTTGTAGGCAACGAATCCTGATGTCGGGCTTACCATGTAGTTGGTGATCGAATCCGAGGTGAAAGTAAGAACGGAGTGCAACTTCTGCTCGAAATGCTGGGCCGCATGAACGGGATTCCACAAGGACAGGTCTCTAGTGGATATTTCGCCACTGACAGATCCGACTGTCAGCTCTTCTTCCAAACGCTCCATGAGATATGCGATACTACAGTGCAAAGGTTCTACCCCACAATCCATCAACAATGTATACTGCGGTCGCAATTGTTGGCAAAACCCGGAGAAGAACCATAGATGACTGTTAAGCCTGCCACCGTTGTATTCCTTTACGGCGAACATAACTTGCAGGGGCTCAAAATAATCGCCTTGCTGCAAATATCGTGGAATCTCGACACTTCTTTCAAAGATGTGCACTTGGGTAGGCTGATCATTCGAGTAAAGTTCAATCATGGAAGAATCAAACACTTTTAGTTGTGTTTCCGCATAATGCCTCAAAGATTCATTCATCATCTGCCTCCCGTCTACCATTATGCAAACAGCAACTTCGTCCCAGAGAATATCCACTTTCTTTTGAAGCGACGCCAAGTTGTTGGCAATGCCAGTCAACGTCTTCTGGAGGAGATCACCATCCTCATGGCTTACAGTCACTGCATAAGCACAGAGGTGAAAACGCAACTACCATACTCAACAGCCCCACATACCGACTGATTGTCAACTTACCTAATATCATCAGTGAAATGTCGCGCGCGTCACGTTTCACTCTCAGAGCAGTATCAATGTTTCTGGGTTGGAGTGTAATTAGAGGGGTGTAGTCTAAATAATAGTGAGAGGGGTCATAGAGCTGATATTCGAAATCAGTTACAGGGAGTTCCTTCCGGACGAAATTATTCATCTCTAGAGAATCATCATCTTCATCTTCAGATGAAGCAAACTCTTCAAACCAGTCTTTGTAATGCTTGTATTGTAACTCCCGCCAAACTTGCGCCACGTTTTCATCGTCGACAATGGAAGAACGCCGACGACCCTGATCTCTTGGGGCTTCGGCGGTACCCAGGAAATATTCTTCTCTCGGGTTTTCAATGTCACCTTGGTTATCCTCGTCATTCCCTCCTTCCTTTGTATCCTCCCATCCGATGGGCGCAATGCCAGTGTTTTCAGCCAAAGCGTCATCCGTCACGAGTTCGTCGTTTCCCTCCTTCGCACTTCCAGCATCTACAACGAAATTGCGAACATACTGTACCGCGGGATCTCCTGTGTTTCCGCGATCATTAGTGACGCCCACGTGCGTTATTTCTGGAGTTGTAGAGTACATGCCTTTAGAAGCACATGTAGTAGAATTGCCATCCCGGCTTTCTGCTTGCGGCGCTCCCTCAAAACTGGTGCTATTTTGGGCACCACCTCCTTCCTCCGGTAGGGTGTCTTGGACCTCACTGGTAGTAGTTGGAGTCTTGTATTCGGAGGTTTGCGTTTGATCTGCGGTTTTAGAAGAACCACTATTTGAGTGGGTATTTTCCGGTAAGACTGCAGTGGACGGTGCAGACGCTGTCGATTGGGTCGCCGAATGACCTCCACTCACACTGCTGCCGGATATGGAGCGTTCAGTATTCTCGTCGGCGCTCCGCCCACCTTTGTTAGCACCAGTGTACTGTTCATGTTGACTGAGGGTAGCCGAATTTCCATGAGTGTCTGAATCTCCTCCCTCGGTTACTGTCGTAGATTGACTTGTCTTTGCCGAACTCACGTCACTTCCGTGCCCCTTATTGACTTGCCCTTTCTCGGTCGCCACAGCCGTTATACTTGTAGTAGTAGTCATCGCTGCAACGTCGATGCTAACGCCTTTCGTCTGCGTGGATAACCTGGAACTTAGTTTTGTCCCGTTGGAAGCAACTGAAACTTTGCTGGAGCTATCGGTTTTGGTTGTCGACTGGTTCGAGGTAGCGAGCGAGGTGGTGGCACCTCTTGCGGTTCTATTTGAGCCCTTATTTGAATCTCGTAACGAGCTCTCGGCACCATCCTGTCTCTTGTTTGTACTCGCAGTAGTACTTGTGGGAGTCACTCTTGACGTCGCGGTAGACGAACTTGCGACCGAAGTAGAAGTAGACTGTTTGCCGGTACTCACGACATTCGTCGTGGCTGTACTGGAAATTGAGTTGCTACTCCTCGTGGTCGTCCAACCAGTTGCCGCAGCAGATAAAGTTGCGGCCTGATTCTCAGAAGTACTGGTTTTCCCTGTACCAGTAGCTCCATCTCTAGAAGTTGACGTGTTTGCCGTTGAAGTTTCCCGTCTCTCTGGCTCCTGGGGCTTCGCTGCCTCCTTGGCTCGACGCTCACTTTCTAATCGGGAACCGCGCACTTTTTTCTCCGTGTCATAATGCTCCGTGCCTCCTACATCGAACCGAAAATCGTTGCCGGCGGCATCAGGTGTTTGTAGTTTTTCGAACTCAAGGCCTTCCTCCTCCTCATCTTTCTGATACAGCCCAGCCACCAAGTCATCCATATTTCCCGTGTGGTGCAATTCATCCGCCATTGTGTGTCTAAGCTTCGGAAATACCAAAAATTGCGCAAAATAAACCCTTGAAGGGCACTTTTCCCTTCCGTCGATGGCCGGTTAGGTATGGTGTTGGTACCGGACACCCTCCAGGCTTCGTCGAAAACTACAGTATATTCGGACGCAAATACAAAACAAACAGTTTATGCACCAGTTCTAAAACTACATACATAAGGGTACGACCGGTGGTAACTAAGCCGAGGGTTCGCATTCATCTTCTGCTGGTAACTTGCGAGTCAGCGTGCAGTGCGACCACGAACCTTAGAAAACCGTGTTTCCCGGACCTCCCCAAGCGGCACGCGCTACGACCACCACACATACACACACATACACAATGAAAGATAAAGGAAAAAAATGATGGCAATGCGAACGACGTGTATCATGGAATTGGAATGGGGTGCAGAGATACATGTACGATGTACGGCCACAACACACACGTTACGCGTGGTATGCGAATGGGCTGTACCATTGTACTCATTATTTACAATGTACCGTACCACGGTATAACAGCTACAACCTGACGGCACATGCTTGCTGCACAGCAATAATTGTATTAGGCGGAAAGAACTGAAAACGTTGGCAGCTAACATGACATACTGTGGACCTCAACCAGTGGTGCTGTAACGGATGGCTACAAGCACATCCCTCGCATGTTAAAAATGGCCAGGTTATTGAGGAATGTCGGATGATAGCACCACCAAAAAAAATATGTCACATTACAATCGATTGGCATCACTACGCTCAATCTGGGGGTGTCGTTCAAAACCTTCCGTCAATTGTTACACAAGACATGAGTTAAGAGTCTGACTTAACTTAAGACTCATTGCAGCAGTTAAGAAGAGAGAAATTTGTGGTGGTGTTTAAGAAACACCGTTTGTTGTGAGCCAAAAATGAGAGTGTTGCCACAGGAAGAGGGTTTACTTCTTGCCTTGTTTCTTCTTGGGGAGCAACACAGCGTGGATGTTCGGAAGAACACCACCACTGGCAATTGTTACCCCACTCAACAATTTGTTCAACTCTTCGTCATTTCGGACAGCCAATTGGATGTGTCGAGGGATGATACGAGTCTTCTTGTTGTCACGAGCAGCGTTTCCAGCGAGCTCGAGAATCTCAGCAGCCAAGTATTCCAATACCGCCG
>LVLI01000236.1:0-16969 GCA_001687465.1 Halocafeteria seosinensis | reverse complement strand
CTTTATCATAGATTCATGTAGCTCATCAGGAGATATTGTGGGTAATTCAGGTGGTGGTATATGTGGTTATCGAAGTGGTTTTGATAATGGTCAAATCACGATATCGAATTCGTATTCGAAAGGGAGGATACTGGGTACGAGTGCAGGTGGTATTGCAGGACAAAGTGTAGGATACAATCACGGGACTGTCAATATCACGGATTGTTATTCCACTGGAAATATTGAAGGCTGGAGTGCGGGTGGTATTTGTGCAAATGCTGCTGGTCGTGAGAATGGTCACGTGTATATAACTCGTTCCTCTTCCACGGGAGATATCATTCCTGGTGCTGACAGGAGTGGTGGTATTGTGGGTAATGTTGCTGGTTGGGACAATGGATTCGTGTATATCAAGGAATGTTACAGTATGGGAAAAATATCTGCATATCGTAGTGGAGGAATTAGCAGACATCATACAGCATACGATGCGGGTAAAGTACATATTATAGATTGTTATACACGAGGAGATATTAGTGGCACAGAAGCAGGAGGTATTGCTGGAGCCATGGCAGGAGGATCGAGCTCCCTTGCCAACGGCGATGTATACATCACGAATACATATGCATCAGGTGCAGTCACTGGTACGGATGCTGGTGGGATTATAGGGACTATATTCCCTACAGCAACTGGTACAATTGAGGTGGAATATTCGGTATACGATGGCAATGAAGCGAGAGCGTCGATCGTAGGAGTGGATGATGGCGGCAAGCTTGCAGAGACAGGAAATTCGGATAATTTGACAGACATAAAGGGGCAACTGTATCAAGTGGGAGAATGGTCTGATGACGTATGGACTCTAGGTGGAGGAGGACAAAGTGACGTTGATGATGAGGAGAAGAATCTGCCAATTCTGCGCTTTCAACTGGAACCATCCCCTACCGGGGGAAGGACGGTACTGAAGAGACTTCCGCTGGTACGATGTGGTACGTCAACTATGAGACTTGTATTCAGAAAGGTCTCGTTTAAGCAAAATAGTGGGACGTAACTGACTGACATTGCACAAGAGTTCTTTAATTCCCGAAGCAAATGAGACAGAAGGAAATCTCGTTATACAGCTGTAGCAAGGTCTTGATCTAAAACCCCCCTCAAAGCAGAGCATCACACGCATTTCATTTTCCTATTAAGCTGCGAAGGCCAACGGAAAACAAGTCTCAGACAGAAGCAATCCACCCATAGTAACGGAAACCGAAGCAGCGTTCCCCGTAAGAGTGACACAGCTGAAAGCAAGGATGTATAGCCTTCTAAACCCCTGGAAAAAGGAAATTCAGATTTTCTCGAGGGTCTTGATGAATCCAAGATTACCAAACTCTGAACCAGACAACTGGTACTGACGCCTCCGTCAACCTCTGTGAAAGCAGAGGAATGAAAAATGCACATTCGATGGGTATGCTAATCACATACCAGGTGTTTGTTGCTATCCCCACCACCCTCATCCATATATAAGAGGATAACGAAGTGATCCGGATACGGTATTGTAGAACGTTGTACAGTACATTACAACAGTCAATTATGTTCGTCGTATCACTTTACATACACTTGTCTCTCCATCCGTGTGGGGCCTCTACAAGGATTGCTTAAAATACTACAATAGTTTGGAACGACATATTGAGAAAATCCGCGAGAAAGAGTCTAATCATAGTGCTCGGCATGCAAGTTAGTCTTAGTCCTTGACAGAAGAATTGACACTAGAATTCTTCGTGTGTCTTGGTGACATGGAGTCCTCTTGCAATACAAGCGCTTCGCTACAATAAAAGCATTGCAAAAGCTCACAGTAAGCTCGCCGAAAATGGTTCTACAGTATGGACCCTCCTTCGGTAGAGACAGGACCCCAATGAATCAATAACGTGCCCAGACAAAGAAGAACTAGAATCCTAAACGTGACTACTTTATTCCCCAGGCATGCAGTCTTCCCTGGATGTAACCAAGAAAAAAGTACTTGATAGCATAAATGCGTCGACACAGTGATAAGTTACTGACTTCAAAATAGCGTAATCAGATGGGTTCCTCCAAACAGTCAGTGGTTGCTCAAGACCACGTGCATTATTGTGACATAGTAGGTAAGGTATGGATGTTATAAGACACATACAGTGGTCCGGGGATTGTGTAACTGCAACAACATGATCTAACTCTCCTTAGAACATTATTTATTTCATCCGCTTCTTAGTCGAACTCCATTCATTGGTTTCCCATATTATGCTCCTTGCTAGCATCTCTTATAATCTGTTCAGCTTCTCCTGGGTTCATATTTTCAGTCGCGTCCAAGAGTCTCTGTTTCTTCCTCCGAGTTCCTGTAGCCCTTAGAGACACGAATGGCGCTCTTCTTCTAGTCTTGCGAGTTCTTCCCATTGTGCTTGTACGTGTACACGAGAGGAAAACACTTTCCTCAATCGGACTGAACTAATTTCTTCTCCAAACCAAAATTCCAACTTGAATACACACCGCTCAGAACAATGTAATCATTCGCGCTGACACGGGTCAATGCTAGCCCCAGGTCGTGCCCATATAAAATTTAGTCAAAAGCGACAATCAGGCAGGAAACGCTTATCAAACCGCATGATGGCAAAGAAGACTGAAAATTCTGCTATAATCAATTGGTACTCGGAACAAATCGGACTTACGACTCGTCACGAGCAGGTGAGAATGCTTTCCGCTCGGGCGGCAGCCGTAGGGCCTAGGCTAGTAGCGGCCCGTAGCGCACCACCATGGTTTGAGGACACTATGCAACTTTAAGACAACATTGATGTCCAAACTACAACATCAAAGAAGAACTGAATATCAAAGAAGAAGTGCTTATACAAGAGTTGTTCTTCTGAGCTCCGGTAAAGCACAAAAAAGCAGGCGCTAACGTATGATACTTCCAGCTGCTGGTTCTTCTCATTGTGGAACTCTGGGGCATGCATTCCGTGCACACCTTTGGAGCATGACCTACCAGTAAGTCAATCGGAACACAGATTGGTCCGCTCTCCTTATCTTGCTTCGGTTCGCAGCCAGCGGAAAAACAACCGTATCCATCGTTCTTCGATGCCCATCGACGCGTGGCTGATAAGGAAAGAGATCTACAGCTTGGAACCTTGGGAATGCTGGTATCGCATGCTTGAAAGAAATACTCCGACGAGAACGAGCCTCTCATGCACGACTGTTGTGAAAGATACAGTTATACGCATAGAGATTCAGCGTCTTCGAACGTCTCGCTTTATGCCCACCAATATGTTCAAGGGGTGTTCCGTTTGCCTAATACTGGCGCACGAGACAAACGCGTATTTGGAGGTAAATGAAGCAGCGGACAACTTCGTTCCTCGTTGGAGTAGCAAACATGGTAATCAATCGCCTGCCTGTAATCGGCCAGCTAACTCCCAAGAGCGAACGGGCTTTTTTATCAGCCAATCAGTTGTCCAGTTGTATATCGCCCCAGGAGTTATGGTTTATCAAAGATACAGCACGATGGCGAATGATGTGGATCGAGTCCATAGTGGCCGACACATGGTCCCCAGGTTTTCGACAATCGTTGAGCCTAACTTCGAGCACATTGTGCCAGTTGGATTCCGTGGCTCGGCTTTCCCGAACGAGAGCTCCCTACTTGCTTTATTCAGCTTATTCATTGCATGTTTCCAAGTTTTATCATTGATCTGGAAGTTTCTGACTGATATGACGTTGGTTACTCATGGAGACGATTGCTCGTCAGTTCCCAGTAGTACTACTCTTTCTTCTTCCCTGTTGCAGACATTGATTCGGCCAGTACCTTCTAAGACGGAGGCGAAGCACTTGAGACGTTACCCACAAGGTTTCGAAAAATCACTGGCTTACGGGCTGCGAACTACATCAATTACTGGATCACTGAGGAAGGCTATGGTAACCTCGTTGTTGTTCGCTTGCACGCTGTCGAGCGAGGCAGATGCGACCGCAACAGACTTACGTTCCGCAATTCTGAAAGGACAGGAATCGTGTTTTCACTATAATTGGGATCAAAACCAGTTCGAAATGAATTGTAGTGTGTTGACATGGGGTGATCAGGGTTATGCGAGCAACGACTACATTTCGTTGGATGCGAATGAGATCTTTGATGGTGGTCGGCAGAATGGTCACATAATAGATCTGAACGGAATAACAGATTTCGAAGGATTGTTTAGGATACTTGGCAGTGTTGCATCGTTTGATCAAGCTCCCTTGATTCGGAATCTTGATGTTAGGAATGGGGAAACTTCAGATGCGGGTGGATTCATTGTCCAGCAACAGCAGAAATTCTTTATCATAGATTCATGTAGCTCATCAGGAGATATTGTGGGTAATTCAGGTGGTGGTATATGTGGTTATCGAAGTGGTTTTGATAATGGTCAAATCACGATATCGAATTCGTATTCGAAAGGGAGGATACTGGGTACGAGTGCAGGTGGTATTGCAGGACAAAGTGTAGGATACAATCATGGAATTGTCAATATCACGGGCTGTTATTCCACTGGAAATATTGAAGGCTGGAGTGCGGGTGGTATTTGTGCAAATGCTGCTGGTCGTGAGAATGGTCACGTGTATATAACTCGTTCCTCTTCCACGGGAGATATCATTCCTGGTGCTGACAGGAGTGGTGGTATTGTGGGTAATGTTGCTGGTTGGGACAATGGATTCGTGTATATCAAGGAATGTTACAGTATGGGAAAAATATCTGCATATCGTAGTGGAGGAATTAGCGGACATCATACAGCATACGATGCGGGTAAAGTACATATTATAGATTGTTATACACGAGGAGATATTAGTGGCACAGAAGCAGGAGGTATTGCTGGAGCCATGGCAGGAGGATCGAGCTCCCTTGCCAACGGCGATGTATACATCACGAATACATATGCATCAGGTGCACCCACTGGTACGGATGCTGGTGGGATTATAGGGACTATATCCCGTACAGCAACTGGTACAATTGAGGTGGAATATTCGGTATACCATGGCGATGGAGCGAGAGCGTCGATCGTAGGAGTGGATGATGGCGGCAAGCTTGCAGAGACAGGAAATTCGGATAATTTGACAGACATAAAGGGGCAACTGTATCAAGTGGGAGAATGGTCTGATGACGTATGGACTCTAGGTGGAGGAGGACAAAGTGACGTTGATGACGAGGAGAAGAATCTGCCAATTCTGCGCTTTCAAGTGGAACCATCCCCTACCAGGGGAAGGGCGGTACTGAAGAGACTTCCGCTGGTACGATGTGGTAAACCAACCATGAGACTTGTACTCAGAAAGGTCTCGTTTAAGCAAAATAGTGGGACGTAACTGACTGGCATCGTACAAGAGCTCTATAATTCCCGAAGCAAATGAGACAGAAGGAAATCTCGTTATACAACTGTAGAAAGGTCTTGATCTAACCCCCCCTCCCCCGCTTCCCTCAAAGCAGAGCATCACACGCATTTCATTTTCCTATTAAGCTGCGAAGGCCAACGGAAGACAAGTCTCAGACAGAAGCAATCCACCCATAGTAACGGAAACCGAAGCAGGGTCCCCGTTAAGAGTGACACAGCTGAAAGCAAGGATGTATAGCCTTCTAAACCCCTGGAAAAAGGAAATTCAGATTTTCTCGAGGGTCTTGATGAATCCAAGATTACCAAACTCTGAACCAGACAACTGGTACTGACGCCTCCGTCAACCTCTCTGTGAAAGCAGAGGAATGAAAAATGCACATTCGATGGGTATGCTAATCACATACATCAGGTGTTTGTTGCTATCCCCACCACCCTAATCCATATATAAGAGGATAACGAAGTGATCCGGATACAGTATTGTAGAACGTTGTACAGTACATTACAACAGTTTCGAGAGCTAGCTCCAAACTTCCAGAAACCTCCGGCCTGGAAGTGTGTGTCAATACTTGATCTGGAATCACTCCAGACCGTTCGCATCGCTTCATTGCTCTAGATTCGTCATTGGTTCAAGCACTAGCGAACAGCTTGAGGAATTCACGGCTGGCTAGAAGTCCACTTTCTTCCATTTCCTTTTCCACGGTATTCCTACTGTATAATCAATATCGTCCTCGCATCATTATCATCGCCTCCTTGTCCATAAAGGTGGCCAAATTGGGCGCTACAATGCTTGCGTTTGTTTCCTGCTACTTTTTCTCTTTGCTTGCGTCGTGACGATGATGATAGAGTTTGTACTTCCTGGTGCTGTATGTGCCGTAGCATCTGCTCTGCTGAAAAAGACATGCTATAAATAGAGTCCATTGTGTACTCAATTACTGTATGTTCGTCGTATCACTTTACACACATTTGTCTCTCCATTTGTCTTATAACATCCATACCTTACCTACTATGTCACAATAATACATGTGGTCTTGAGCAACCACTGACTGTTTGGAGGAATCCATCTGATTACGCTATTTTGAAGTCAGTAACTTATCACTGTGTCGACGCATTTATGCTATCAAGTACTTTTTTCTTGGTTATATCCAGGGAAGGCTGCATGCCTGGGGATAAAGTAGTCACGTTTAGGATTCTAGTTCTTCTTTGGCTGGGCACGTTATTGATTCATTGGGGTCCTGTCTCTACCGAAGGAGGGTCCATACTGTAGAAACATTTTCGGCGAGCTTACTGTGAGCTTTGCAATGCTTTTATTGTAGCGAAGCGCTTGTATTGCAAGAGGACTCCATGTCACCGAGACACACGAAGAATTCTAGTGCCAATTCTTCTGTCAAGGACTAAGACTAACTTACATGCCGAGTACTATGATTAGACTCTTTCTCGCGGATTTTCTCAATATGTCGTTCCAAACTATTGTAGTATTTTAAGCAATCCTTGTAGAGGCCCCACACGCATACCGTGGTCCGGGGATTGTGTAACTGCAACAACATGATCTAACTCTCCTTAGAACATTATTTATTTCATCCGCTTCTTAGTCGAACTCCATTCATTGGTTTCCCATATTATGCTCCTTGCTAGCATCTCTTATAATCTGCTCAGCTTCTCCTGGGTTCATATTTTCAGTCGCGTCCAAGAGTCTCTGTTTCTTCCACCGAGTTCCTGTAGCCCTTAGAGACACGAATGGCGCTCTTCTTCTAGTCTTGCGAGTTCTTCCCATTGTGCTTGTACGTGTACACGAGAGGAAAACACTTTCTTCAATCGGACTGAACTAATTCCTTCTCCAAACCAAAATTCCAACTTGAATACACACCGCTCAGAACAATGTAATCATTCGCGCTGACACGGGTCAATGCTAGCCCCAGGTCGTGCCCATATAAAATTTATTCAAAAGCGACAATCAGGCAGGAAACGCTTATCAAACCGCATGATGGCAAAGAAGACTGAAAATTCTGCTATAATCAATTGGTACTCGGAACAAATCGGACTTACGACTCGTCACGAGCAGGTGAGAATGCTTTCCGCTCGGGCGGCAGCCGTAGGGCCTAGCCTAGGCCGCCTAGGCTAGTAGCGGCCTGTAGCGCACCACCATGGTTTGAGGACACTATGCAACTTTAAGACAACATTGATGTCCAAACTACAACATCAAAGAAGAACTGAATATCAAAGAAGAAGTGCTTATACAAGAGTTGTTCTTCTGAGCTCCGGTAAAGCACAAAAAAGCAGGCGCTATGCGAGGCAGAAAGACCAAGGAGCAGCAAACAAAAAGAGCATTATTGTACCATGGCACGATCCTCAAAGCATAGACCATCTTTGGTCACCTTGCAGTGGGAGCTAATGTTGCTAGCGGTTGCCTTCATGGCCGTCGGTCTTTGCTTGACGGCTGATTCCGACTCTAATCAAGACCAAATGGACTTTCCCAAGCTGAGTAGACAACGTATGATACTTCCAGCTGCTGGTTCTTCTCATTGTGGAACTCTGGGGCATGCATTCCGTGCACACCTTTGGAGCATGACCTACCAGTAAGTCAATCGGGACACAGATTGGTCCGCTCTCCTTATCTTGCTTCGGTTCGCAGCAAGCGGAAAAACAACCGTATCCACCGTTCTTCGATGCCCATCGACGCGTGGCTGATAGGGAAAGAGATCCACAGCTTGGAACCTTGGGAATGCTGGTATCGCATACTTGAAAGAAATACTCCGACGAGAACGAGCCTCTCATGCACGACTGTTGTGAAAGATACAGTTGTACGCATAGAGATTCAGCGTCTTCGAACGTCTCGCTTTATGCCCACCAATATGTTCAAGGGGTGTTCCGTTTGCCTAATACTGGCGCACGAGACAAACGCGTATTTGGAGGTAAATGAAGCAGCGGACAACTTCGTTCCTCGTTGGAGTACCAGCAAACATGGTAATCAATCGCCTGCCTGTAATCGGCCAGCTAACTCCCAAGAGCGAACGGGCTTTCCTATCAGCCAATCAGTTGTCCAGTTGTATATCGCCCCAGGAGTTACGGTGTATCAAAGATACAGCACGATGGCGAATGATGTGGATCGAGTCCATAGTGGCCGACACATGTTCCCCAGGTTTTCGACAATCGTTGAGCCTAACTTCGAGCACATTGTGCCAGTTGGATTCCGTGGCTCGGCTTTCCCGAACGAGAGCTCCCTACTTGCTTTATTCAGCTTATTCATTGCATGTTTCCAAGTTTTATCATTGATCTGGAAGTTTCTGACTGATATGACGTTGGTTACTCATGGAGACGATTGCTCGTCAGTTCCCAGTAGTAACTCTTTGGGAAGTACTACTCTTTCTTCTTCCCTGTTGCAGACATTGATTCGGCCAGTACCTTCTAAGACGGAGGCGAAGCACTTGAGACGTTACCCACAAGGTTTCGAAAAATCACTGGCTTACGGGCTGCGAACTACATCAATTACTGGATCACTGAGGAAGGCTATGGTAACCTCGTTGTTGTTCGCTTGCACGCTGTCGAGCGAGGCAGATGCGACCGCAACAGACTTACGTTCCGCAATTCTGAAAGGACAGGAATCCTGCTTTCATTATAATTGGGGCCAACACCAGTTTGAAATGAATTGTACTGTGCTGAAATGGAATGATCAGGGGTATGCGAACAACTACTACATTTCGTTGGATGCGAATGAGACCTTTGATGGTGGTCGGCAGAAGGGTCACATAATAGATCTGAACGGAATAACAGGTTTCGAAGGATTGTTTAAGATACTGGGAAGTGTTGTATCGTTTGATCAAGCTCCTTTGATTCGGAATCTTGATGTTAGGAATGGGGAAACTTCAGATGATGGTGGATTCATTGTCCAACGACAGCAGAACTTTTTTATCATAGATTCATGTAGCTCATCAGGAGATATTGTGGGTAGCAAAGGTGGTGGTATATGTGGTTATCGAAGTGGCAATGATAATGGTCAAATCAAGATTTCGAATTCGTATTCGACAGGGAGGATACTGGGTCAATGGGCCGGTGGTATTGCAGGACAAAGTGTAGGATACAATCATGGAATTGTCAATATCACGGGTTGTTATTCCACTGGAAATATTGAAGAGAAATGGGCAGGTGGTATTTGCGGAGGCGCTGCTGGTGATATGAATGGCCAAGTGTATTTAACTCGTTCCTATTCCACTGGAGATTGGATCATTTCTGGTGGAGAGTCCAGTGGTGGTATTGTGGGTAATGCTGCTGGTCAAGCAAATGGATTTGTTTATATCAAAGAGTGTTATAGTATGGGACAAATATTTGCAGATTTTAGTGGAGGTATCAGTGGAGCACAGACAGGACACAATGAGGGTGAGGTACATATTATAGATTGTTATACGCGAGGAGATATTAGTGGCACAGAAGCAGGAGGTATTACAGGATACCAGACAGGAGGCATGATCGGATCTGCTACTGGTGATGTATACATCGCGAATACATACGCATCAGGTGCAGTCACTGGTACGGATGCTGGTGGAATTATAGGGACTATATTCCCTACAGCAACTGGTACAATTGAGGTGGAATATTCGGTATACGATGGCAATGGAGGGGCAGCGTCGATCATAGGAGTGGGTGCTGGCAACAAGCTTGCAGCGACAGGAAATTCGGATAATTTGACACACATACAGGGACAACTGTATCAAGTGGGAGAATGGTCTGAGGACGTATGGACCTTAAGTGGAGGAGGGCAAAGTGACGCTGATGACGAGGGGAAGAATCTGCCAATTCTACGCTTTCAATTGGCACCAACACCTACTCCTTCACCGACTCCATCAACGACAACGACACGTTCGGAAACACCTTCAAGTAGCCCGACACCATCTGTGTCGCAGGACCAACCCAAAGGCGAATCATCGTCCACCACCGGGGTAGATGCTTCAGAAACTGCCACACCGAATGGAACCGCGGTACTGAAGAGACTTCCGTTGGTACGATGTGGTAAGTCAACTATGAGACGTGTATTTAGAAAGGTCTCGTTTAAGCGAAACAGTGGGACGTAACTGACTGACATTGCTCAAGAGCTCTATGACTCCCAAAGCAAATGAGACAAAAAGAGGACACTGCGTGGTGAAACGAAACAGCTTCTACCTCAACAAATCTCGTTATACAGCTGCAGCAAGGTCTTGATCAAAACCTCCCTCACACCAGAGCATCACACTTATTTCATTTTCCCATTAAACTGCCAAAGGCAAATGGAAAAACAGTCACAGATCCATCATTGTAAAGGAAACCGATGCAGCGTTCCCAGGTGAAAGCAAGGACGCATAACCCTCGAAACCCCTGGTAAAAGGAAATACAGATTCTCCCGAAGGTCTTGATGAATCCAAGATCACCAAGCTCTTACTCATACAACTGGATTGGTACACTTTCGTCAACCTCTCTGTGAAAGCAGAGGAGTGAAAAATGCACATTTCGATGAATATGGTAACTCACATACATTAGGCACTTGCTGCTACCCTCATCCTTATATATTAAAATGACGAAGTGATCCGGATACAGTAAAAGTTGTACAATAGCGCAGTCGATTCCCCTCACCGAGAGTTAGCTCCAAACTTCCGGCAAACACCGATCTGGAAGCACCCCGGCGCGTACTCATCGCGTCACTGCTCTAGCTCCGTCATTGGATCGTGCACTAGCGAACGCATTTACGGCTGGGACGACTCAGGGCCGTCGTGATCGAGTTCCGATCGCGTCGATGAGCCAGGAGAGAGTCATCATTGTGCCCGGCGTAGTTGCCGCTTAGGAGTCGTTGGCCGGTTGTTCCCGGACGACTTTGAGTAGCATCATGGCGAGTATTTGTCTTGCCTTGCGCAGAGGCAGACGCCGTCCGAAGTGGATGAGGATTGTATGACCTGAGCGTAATACCCGTTGTTTCCCATCTACTGGAGGAGTTACTCCTCTGAGGTGGCCGAGGAAGCATTTCGGGACCGTTACAAGGAATACTGGGTGGAGATTTTGTTCGAGGAAGAGCACTACGCCAAGGGCGCGGTCGGCTTCCACTTAAGCGCGATCCATGCGACACTCTTGTATCAAAGTCGTCCGTTTCGGGAGAAGCCATAATCGGAGACGACATATCCACTAAATGAGGTACCAGGGATTCTGCAGTCTTCTTTCGCGAAAGAGCAGGTCGAGGAAGACGCTTGAGTCGACTGAAATTAGACGTACTGGTGGACTCGTCCGCACTAGTGTTGTCCGAATCCGACTTGACAGAAGATTGATGAGCACTCTCTGCCCTACCATTCCATCTTCTATCAGTAAGATGGCTAGTTGAAGGACTTCTCAACGGACTGCTAGGGATATTGAAGACTTGATTCCGCTTGCGATGGGCCGCGGATGCTTCAGCATCTATTTCATCGGCACTTCGAAATGGATTCCCATGCGAACGCGATGAATGACGAACCCTAGATGCGTCCCCCCTAGGCGTACTCTCAATAACATCTGAAGCATTCACCAACGACGTCCCCAATGCGGAGTGGGAAGCATCGACCGGAGACAAGGTAGAATCTTGGGAGCTCCGTGTTTCGGTAACTGGAGTGGTTCCCACCTCACTAATCTCAGTTCCCGATGTACCATCATCATCTTCGCCGACTACTTCCACCTGGCCGTCCACCTCATCGTCATCTTCTTCTTCCTCCTCCTCTTCGTCATCACCATTGCAGTTAGTCTTGTCTACGCTTGAGCGGTCAATATGCTGTATAGCTTCTGTGCCGGTTATATCGAAGGCTGCATCCACGGCAGATAGCTTGGATTCTAATCCCGAACGACTCATTATACCACTTGCTCCACGGACATTAATTGGGCCCGGGTTTCGGCCTGTCCCTCGATCAAATATATCTGCAGCAGCAATTAGCAATTTACAATATTCAGCCCACTTGCATCTGCTTTCATCAGGAGACAATGCTACCGACGTCGTCATTCTTGGGCATCGATCCCGACCACCGTTCAGGTATACGTGAGGGAAGCCAGCTACTCGGCCAGGTAATCTGCTTTCGCCGCTCGCTGGACGATTGATGTCCAGTTCCAGTTCATCAGGAACATTCATCTGAGCTTTCACAGAATTCGCTCGGACTTTGGACTCAGTTTCCTGAGCGACTGCTTCGTCGAGTCGATCATGAGGAGGATATATTCTGGAGAAGCCGGGGGCTGCTAGTGCTTCTGAATATCGTTGGCGTTTCTCCGCAGCAATATACTCATCAGCTTCCCAGTTATCCGCATTGCAGTCATCGTTGTTTGGCTCCCGAGCTTCCAGACCATCAAAGAAATTGGAAGTAGATGCCGACGTATCAAAAGCATCGGATGTCTCATCCTCCGGGGAAGGTGATAACTCAATTTCAGTAGTACCATTGCTGAGCCTCCAGTTTATGTTCGGAGTTGGAGTATAGCTCGTCTTAGCTGGAGCTCGATTGGAATACAATCGACTCTTTGCGGCTTCAGAGGCCTTCTGTTGCATATTCCGCTGATCTGAGGCACGTAACTTGGTTAGAGCTAGTGTTTCACGGATCTGAGGGAACACACAGAGAAAGAAGACAGGGTATTTGTAACAAGTACATAAAATGAGGTAACTTGCGCACCACGGAAACTTACCAACCGCGTTTTTATTGCCCGATCTAGGGGAGAATCGCACGTGAAACTAGGCGAATGATTGACTTCGATCAACCAAGGATTAAGCTTGTAGTCCAGGAGAATGTCCACGCCCAAGATCTCAAAACAGGAGCTATTCACTTCGATTTTCTTATTCTTCTGATTGGAACGACTATTGACTCCAACTCCAATGCCGCCGCGGATAGGTGCTCCACCGACTCGAGTCCACATACCAGAAATAGACGAGTGTACATTCTCTGACGGGGCAATACCATTGTTGTTCGATCCAGTTTGGTCACCTCCCCTCGATGAGCTATTGGATCTACGACTGCTGCCAATGGCACTCAAATATGTGTGCGACAATTCTGGGATGGACGGAAGCAATAGCTTAACAGTCATATCAGCTATCCGTTTCCACATTGCTTCGCTATCATATCCATTGTCATCTAGCCACTGACGTAGCCATACGACGCTCCGTTTGACTCCCCTATCTGGACGAGCTGAATCTTCGGCATACTCAGCTTCTTCCTCCTTGCTTGGGTTGTCCTCTTTCGAAAATTTGTTAATGGCGTAATTGGTAAGGTGGACTTTTGTCTTTTTCAGATTGCTCCGTTTCGGTGGCACGTATTTCCGGGAGCAAAGACGAACAAGACCATCCTGAAACAGAAATGCGCGCAGAGGAGCCACTGATGTGACTAACACATACAGTCGTAGATCAAACTTTTTCCCCTCGATCAAGAAAGGTTTAGATACATATTTTTGGGCAACACTAGATTCATTCTGATTGACAGTGTTGACATCCCGAACAAGTGAAATGCCTTTACCTTGGGTTCCCTGCGGTAGTGTACACCAAGAGAAAGCAACACGACACGTTCAGCTCGGTTACAAACAAGCATAGAGGGAACACAGGGACACTTACTGCATCTGGTTTGATGATAAAAGTTCTGTTTTTCTTTGGTCTTTGAGGGCGTCCGTCGTCTCCAATTCGCAGTGCAAACTGGGATTTGAAATCGGACCATTCCTCAGGGAGCACCCACGATTTCGGGAAGAATCTGTACTCTTGAGGAAACAAGCGGGACATTTTCTTCATCATTCTCGCCAAAGGAGTTTTCCGACAAATTTTCAACATCCCTGGGAAATGGTTAAGTTTTTGATGTCGTTCCGCCCGTATTAATCGTTCCGTCGACACAGATGTATCCGTCCAATACAAATTCCATTCCGTCGCGTTCTCTTCGCGGATTATTTGCCAGCCCCGCGCGCGGACACACGCTTCCACGGACTCGTACTTACAATTGGGCATATTGACGATTACCGTCTGGGTCGAGGAATTTGACGGTTTGGCTGATTTTTTCGACGATCCCGTCCGACGGGATCCATTCTCTTTGTGCTTGGACGCCGTGGATTCCGTCGATACGCACCGCGAACGGCGACGATGGTGATAGACAGCATTTGGGGCAGACTCTATCCCACTTGTAGCGGCAGAGGCGGTCGATAAAGCCGTGCATGCCTGGGCTGAACGTGGTTTATCCTCCCTTTCACCCTCCTCTTCCTCGACGGAAAGTCTTTCGCGTGTCATTACACCGTCGTTTTTCCCCATTCCAAGGACGTCACAGTAAACTTCGATGTCTGATTCAGGTATTCCACGGGAGACGAAAAGAAGTGATGGGGTTGAAAGCCATGAAAAAGCCTCGTAAAGTTGAAAAATACCCTTCCCCACTGTCGTTTCCGCCGCTAGGTCGCATTAACGCTTGCCTTGTTTTCACCCTATCAACGACGTCTTTCCCAAATCCATCTTGCATATACAATAGTGCAATGTTGTATCAACACATTTTGACACTTGGACCTACACCATACATACGGGAAAGAGCTGAAACCAAACAAAGCTCGAAAAGACACCGCACCTTGGTGCGGTGGAGCGGCCCCAGCGTCCGGGAACAGTGTACAAGATTACAACCGGTAATGTCATTAAAACAAAATAAAAAGGCTTTCTTGGGGCGGGAATCGAATAAAATCAGAGAAAAGGGTAATGCCGCTGCGGCGCATAGCTGCTTTGAGAGTGTGTTGAATTGAGCCAGCACTGTTCGACGCTTACCGAACTACAGTACAATGTGGTACTTGGTATTGAATCTGGAATCCACCGATGTAAACCCTAAACACACACACACACACACACACACACACACGTGACAGGTAGCCCATCGGCGAGGAAGTTCATCGCATCCTCTTAGCGAGGAGCGGTATTCGCCCAACACAGCATCCTAAGTAAACGCGCGGAACCGTCTACGTTCATTGACCATTGATTGACGTCGTTCAAGAGTAATGTGGTACAGTCACACAAACAAATGTGACAGATAGCCCACCGGCCGCGAAGTTGACCGCATCCTCTTAACGAGGAGCGGTATGCGCCCGTGTTAAGCAGCGACGGGCCCGCTGTTCCTGCAGCCGTGCTGACATGCGCCGTGAGGGAACACAACACTGGTTATGCTCAGGAGGCATCGGGGGAGAAGCCATGCCTGCGCCCACAATGTCAGAGGTACCGACAAGGCTCAGTCTGGCAGGAGAAGACCCTGAGCCTGCCACAGCGGCGCCGACGCCAAGACCGGTTGCAGCAGCGCAGGCAGGATGAAGTGATGTTCCCGACGCAACAGTTGTGACCAATGAAAGGCCACCACCTGACGCAACAACTCGACATGGCATGCTGCAACCAGTGGGCTATCACGGATTCTGCTTTTCAACATTTGCCCAATTTGACGTGTCTCCTGACGCGGGAGGTGGCTCCCCAGGAATTCCGTCCACCTCAGTATCGTCAACATAGCCCAGATTGAAGTACATCTCCTGCTCGAGATCGAAGAAGGTGCGGCTACCCAGGTCCTTCTGAAGCCACGAAGCCGGTTCCCACGTCCGTGCTGGCTCTGGGTAGCCCTTCCAGTGGACGAGGATCCGCTTGTCGTGGAGCCTGAAGTCGATAAACTTCTCGACATCGTCTACCGTGTGCGTAGCTCTAGGCGGCCAGTCTAAGCAAGAAGAACCATTACCCCCTGGGTTGTTTGACGCGGTCTTAGCCAAGCGGTCGGCAGTCGAGTTTGAAGCCCTCACCATTGAGGTTCTTAAGGTGGAACCATTCAGTCCGTGCCCTCTCGAAGAGCGGGATGAGCTTATCCTTGCGGCACTGGGCTTCGCCATTCATGTGATCCACCATCGCTTGTGAGTCGCATTCCATGCGGACGTCCACCGGGGCTGGTAACTCACTTGGGGATGCGTCAAGCGCATCGAAGACCAGTTTCAATCCCAGCAGCAGGTCTTCGTATTCGGCTTCGTTGTTACTAACTTGTTAGTCTTGTGTGGCCCTACGTACTGGCTTGAGAGGCCTAACTGGAGTTTAGTGCCAGCTGGCTCAACCCTGTAGCATACAGCCCCAGCTCCCGCGTGCCCTGGGTTGCCCTTGGAAGCGCCATCGGTCTGGCAAAGGAGGCCTTCGAAGACATCCGTTTCGTTTATGACTGGTGGAAGGTCAGCTGCACACATCAGTCCCAGCTCCGAGGGTACAGGTTCCACCACTGACGATTGTGATTCCGAGGGTGGCTGCGGAATTGGCAAGGCCAGAGCAGCCTTGGCCGCCAGCTTGCGCCACGTTGGCGTTGATGGCCCCCGTTATCGCAGGATTGTTGAGGCCCTCTATCTGGGTAGTGAAGTCGTGAAATGATCCGCAAAAGGAGTCCACCATTTTGCAATGGCATTTGACCAGCGTAATCCCGAGAGAGGAGATGAGCTTTTGTTTGTCGCAAGCTTTCACATATCGAAACGCACCTAGCGGCACCACGGCATCAGTCAGGCGACCCACCAGGTCCAACAATGTCTTGGAGAAGCCACCGTACGCTTCAATGGCAGCCGGGAGGAAAACAGCTTTCTGGTTAGCAACATTGACCGCATATTTTGATTGTTTGACGGCTGCAGCTGCATCTGCCGGGTGCTGTTCCCCGCTGGCTCTTTTGGCTTCGGTG
>LVLI01000235.1:0-24911 GCA_001687465.1 Halocafeteria seosinensis | reverse complement strand
CTGAGCCTTGTCGGTACCTCTGACATTGTGGGCGCAGGCATGGCTCCTCCCCCGATGCCTCCTGAGCTTAACCAGTGCTGTGTTCCCTCACGGCGCATGTCAGCAAGGCTGCAGGAACAGCGGGCCCGTCGCTGCTTAACACGGCGGATACCGCTCCTCGTTAAGAGGATGTGGTCAACTTCCCGGCCGGTGGGCTATCTGTCACATTCGTGTGTGTGTGTGTTAGTGGATTCCCCACCCCAGGCTCTACGACAAGCGGATCCTCGTCCACTAGAAGGGCTACCCAGAGGCAGCACGGATGTGGGAACCGGTTTCGTGGCTTCAGAAGGACCTGGGCAGCCGCACCTTCTTCGACCTCGAGCAGGAGATGTGTACTTCAAGCTGGGTGACGGTACCCCTGACATCGTGGGCGGAGGCATGGCTTCCCCTCCGATGCCAACCAGTGTTGCGTTCCCTCACTGCGCATGTCAGCAAGGCTGCAGGAACGGGCTTAACACGGGCGCATACCGCTCCTCGTTAAGAGGATGCGGTCAACTCCCGCGCCGGTGGGCTATCTGTCACATACGTGTGTGCCCCTGGGGATATGCATCCCAACTAGACTAAAGTTACTGAACACTGAGGCAACAGAGGATGGCTAGAATAATGAACTTATGACGGCGCTCGCCTCGTAACCAACAGTGTTATTCTGCTAAAATCGTTTTGTTTGCTTTGTTTGCTGCAAGCAAGTAGATTTACCTCGGCGCTTTGGCAGATGAGTGAGGAAAGCTTCCGATCAACATCTTTGTAGTACTGTAGTGTGTATTATTGTGTACAGGACAAATCGCCCACATCGGCAAAAATATATTTTACCCACGGTTAAAATAATACATTTCCATCCCTGGGTCTCTTCATGTAACATGCGATATCGTTACTGAGCCACATTTTAATAAGGATTCCAAATATAGTCTTGGACTCTGGATTCATCCATGCAATGTACATCCGAGGGAGCAATTTCAAAGCTACTCCCTCGGATGTACATTGCATGGATGAATCCAGAGTCCAAGACTATATTTGGAATCCTTGTTAAAATGTGGCTCAGTAACGATATCGCATGTTACATGAAGAGACCCAGGGATGGAAGCTACTAGTGTCGTGTCTTCTGATGATGATGCTGGGCCAGCCGAGTTCAATGGGAGCAGCTGGGAAGATTGGAACCGGCTGGCATGGGCCTCGTCATGGCGACTGCAGATTGCTGAGAGTAGCTACACGGACTCTGACAGGGACGCTAAACCCACATCAGAAAGCGTTACTGACAGTATGCCAAACGGACGGGGCAGCACCATGGGTATACGCAGCACCAAGGAAAGGATTTACACTAACCGACGCCGAGTACATGGTAGCACTGCGCCTACGCCTAGGGCTTCCCCAAACCAACCTGTTTACGAGGCCATCCGGTGAATGCTGTACAGAAGGACCAATCGACGAGCTGCTACACCACGCACTACAGTAGGGTACGGCAAAGAAGGCAACGCCACGCAAAGGGTCCGCCGTCATGACGGGATACCAGTGGAACTGGCGAACTACATTCGCATGAGTCAAATGCCAATGGAGAGAGAGGTGCTCGTAGACCCACGAAACGAAGGAAAGGCAAGGCCAGTAATGAACCTGGTAGCAAACGGCCCAACGCGCACCCTGTACGTCGATGTAACAGTGCAAAGCCCGTTCACGGCAAGGACAGCGGGAAGACCTATCACGGTATATTTTATTTTAGTTTTTTGTTTTAACATTATATTTTTGCTTTTATATTTTAGCCATTTTATTCTCGCGGGTGATCAAGACCCCTCCCCATCGCGGCAGACAGAAACGGAGAAGATGATGCGGACAAAATATGGCCACCAGACGGAAATTATCCCGTTCGCGGTAGAGGCGACCGGCGGCTTCGGGAAAGACGCAATCAAGGTCTTCAAGAGAACAAGGTAGATGCGGACCTACGGCAAGCTGACGACGGCCAAACTGGCAGTCACGTTGATGCGCCACAACATGAAGATGCTGGACCGTTTCAGGGTAGAGCTCACCCCTAATACAGCGTAGTGTAGCCTGTAGCAGACGCGTCTTCTGGTAGGAGCAATACCGATACACACAGTATGGAGTCCGGGATAGTGTGGAGTTTATTGTGAACTCCGGGATAATGTGGACCCTCTAGGATCCTTGATGGAAGGTCGTTAATTATGAGAAAGTCATGCATTAATAATAGGGTACAAGTACCAACAATACAACTTTAATTGCAAAAACCGTCCACATGACAACACAGAATGTGCGATGCATCACAAGGGGAAGAAGGATCACTTAGGTCGCAAACACAGTCGCACGGAAGATATCCAGATAGGTCGCAACACCGGGCTTCTTCTCGGGGGCAGCGATTGCTATCAAAAGAATCACACACACACACAGGGCCGTCATCCATGAATTGGTCATCATGCATGAAGTGGTCATCATGCATGAAGTGGTCATCATCCATGAAGTGGTCATCATCCATGAAGTGGTCATCATCCATGAAGTGGTCATCATCCATGAAGTGGTCATCCTGCATGAAGTGGTCATCGTCAACGAACTCGTCGTCCCGGCCAACATCGTCCAAAGTGTCGTCCCCACCAAAATCGTCTGTATTGGGTACAGTGGAAGCAGGTGTGACGGATGCGGACGGGGAGCTACGCGGAGACGAGGAAGCCGAAGACGGCGACGAGGACAAGCTAGGAGTCGGGGATCCAGACTGCGAAGGCGACGGACTAGCGGAGGGAGACGGCGACCAAGAAGGGGTTACAGAAGGACATGAAATCCTTTTATCTTCTCCCTTGTGGTCTGAAAAATCCACTACTTCTTCTCCGGGCCAGCATGAGAAAGAAGAGGCAAAGTCCATCCCAAGTATTGGCAAGGAAGAGACAAGACCTCTCGCGCTTTGTCCAAGGAGTCCCTCGGCTGAGCCCATTTGATCCCAATATAACGACTTGGTCCCTGTCCACAACGAAGGGTTAGCAGCGTCCGACACCCCCGGCCCCCATGCTGAAATGGGTGCACGACCGAGAATACGCCTCCGAATATCGTAGACATTATCACGAGTGTACACGGGCGGGCTGCCACGACTGAGTTCCCTGCGTTCATCCACAACGGTAGCAAGTCCTTGTGCAATAGCATATGTCGTTCCTGGCTCTAGGACAATAGAAGCGTTCAAAATATCGGGAACGAAGAATCCATCGTCTGCCTCCACTAAGAAGCGTGATTCTCCCAAAACACTCTCCAACGAACAGGCGGATGCAGAAACATTTTTGGGGTCACAATTATCGTTCTCACTCACAGAAAATATGGCTACCATGTGATTCGAATCCGTGGACCCTCCCAGCAAACCGGTTACTTCCAGTCTCTCCCTCACCTGGAAAACATATCCTTGCCATTCACCACTCAGAGGTTCGGCAACTTCTGAGTTACTTATCTCGGGTGTGTCAATCACTTGAACAAATTGGGCAACGGCAGGCAAGTCTGCGAGAGCTAAAAATTCAAAACCTACACGAGGTAACTTCCTAGTGGTGCTGAACGATGTACCCACACCATACACCAGGGTCTCAGATCCTTGTTCTCCTCCCCAGAACCCGAAGGTCGGCATTGATTCAGTAGTGATAGTCATCTCATCAGCCAGAAGATGGACTCCCATTGTTGCCCCTTCTTCACGACCTTGTGCGATGTAGTACGTTGTCCCGGGTTGCAGCACCACAGTATGTGCTAGTGAAGCTGGAACGTGCCCATCAGTCGACTGGACAAAGGGGGCACTAGCCAATGTATTCGCCATTTCACAATCGCCGGGTTGGCTAAACGGTCCGCAAGGAGAATTTGCATCCATCGAAAACAGACCCACCCTAAACTCTTGGCTTGTAGCTCCTCCGATCAGCTTGGTCACTACAATTGACTGCGTTACATTGAAGATGTATCCGGCAAGCTGGAAGAAACTCGCATCGATTGACGGATCTAGGCTAGAATTCCCCACTTGGACCTGTTGTGGAACCCAAGCCTGTCCTTGTACTGTTTCTGGAGCATTCAACAACACGCGAAGTCCCAAGAGTGGGTTTACTCCGGTCACATCCGCAGATTTACCAAGTACCTCTGATGCCATACCGGTCATTCCGTATTTCAATGCCTTTGAATTGCCGGACGGTCCCCACACGAAGCGGCTACTAAAACCATGCTGAAACAAATTGGCTCTGTCATACGTGTCCACGAAAGAATGTTCACCGCTGCTGCTATTGATGCTGCCTTGGGCCAGGAGATACACTGTACCAGGAGCCAGCCGGATGGACGCAGATAAACAGGGTGGAGAATAAGTCTGAGAAACGCTGTCAAATTCGCTAAAATCGGCCAGCGCTAACACATCCCTCGCAGTGCAACTTCCTGGATCAGACGCCAAAGGGTCACAGGTACCACTATCAACGGTAAAGAGTGCTGCTTGGAAATCGGGACTGTTAGCCTGTCCCTCCAATGCCGATACAGCCATAGGCTGATCGACTTCGAATACGTATCCTGTCCATTCTGATCCACCCTGCTTTACGCTGTCCCCAACGATGCGCACCACTGGTGCTTCGTCTAGTCTCCAGCGTAGTCCGAGCACCGGCATAATTTCACTCAACTCTCCCGTACAACCTGTAAGCTCTTGAGGGAGCCCAGTCCGATTCAGGGTAAACGAGGCAGTACCAATCTGATCCATTGTCGGTTCCCACGAACCAAAAATATCCGATGAAATGGCATCATCAACTGTAAACATGTCTGTGACATAATGATTACCACTGGCCTCCGCGTCGCTGTGTCTTCCCTGCCCGAGGAAGTACCTCTTCGAAGGGGATAGGTTTACCGGTTCTGACAAACTCTCAGGAACATGCATACAACCTGGATCTTCCTCGGCCGTGAAATTCACCATGACAAGAGGCGCACCGAGCTCCCAGAGTTGAAGCTCCCCACGACATGATTGTATCTCCACAACTGGGAAAATGGCAGCACTAAAGTTGCCACTTGTCGCACCCCCGAGAAGAGACGTGATTTCAACCCAGGCCTTTGGCTGGAAAATGTACCCTTGCCAATTATAGCCATCGATATCGGTCGGGACCAGTTCGAATTCCCCTCCGGCTGCAGGGAGAACGTGGTTCATGACTGTATCGTCTTCAAAGTTTTCCACTTCTTGGTGATCCCGGCAAAACGGCACTTGCTTCTTGCAGTCAGCAATAGCAGAAGCTTCATACGTAAATTCTCCTCCAAGTTGCATGGACGGGCAACTTCCTCCTCCAGGGTTGTCAGTAAGGCCACTGCGGACAATGCAAGGATACATTCCCATTGAGTTGATAGTGACATGTCTGGTTTCCGCATGCATTGTACTCACAGGAACATGATATTCTCTCCATCATCCGCAAATGCCATCGCATTCAAAACTTCAATTTCGTTATGTTCATAATATCTGTGTCAATACAAGAATGTGAGAACTCGAAACAGTGAGCATCGGCTGCTCGTAGCATTTACTCACATTGCCTCAAGATTGTCCACTCCGAATAATTGTGGACGAGTCACACCTCGCAAACTATTCCTTCTCATATTTCTGGACAACCAAGTAAAAGAGCAATACAAGTACGTGGGCATGGAAAAAGTAGTTCTCTAAAAAAGGTGCTCTCGTACAGCTTTTCCAGGCTCCTCAGCCCAGTTAACGACCATGGATCCAAATCCGATAATTCATTGGATCGCAAATATCTGCAAAGACGCCGTTTCCCTTTATATGTTATCAGTCTGAGCACAAAAACCATTTATCTCAATGCACATGGTGCTTACATTCCAAGAACCGAGTCTAAACCACAAAATGCACCGGCATCAATCCTGGACAGTCGGTTATTTGAGAGAGATCTGAGCAAGCGGAAGGAAACCATCTCCGTTTGCCGCAGCAATAAAAGACAAATCGTGGTGCTCCTTCGTATAAAGTACTCACAGTGTTCGCAACTGGCATAGTCCCGCGAACGTGTTCTCCTCCAACTCAGTCAGATTATTCCGTTGTAAATACCTGGAATACCCATCACTTATCGTCTGCACCATCATAAGAACGAACGGCCGTACATACAACTTAAGTAAGTCCCCATTATCTTCATGAACCCAAGTATTTGGAGCTATGGAATTAATGCCTTTGAGCGAAAGGTTTCTGTCACAAATGTAGAGACAAAAAGTGGCACAACGACAGTGACACAGACAACAGGACGAACACTTACAGTACAGTCCCCTTGCAACGACAGTTAGATACCACTCTATGAGGGTCGAAAAACGCATCATAAGTGGTGTGAAAATCACAACACAATCCGGGGCCATAACAAAACTCTAATTGTCGGCAGGACTGTACGATCGGCCTCTCCGAGAAATACGTCCCTTGTAAGACATGGAGCGGAGAAATTTTCGGGCAACCAAACAATCCGGGATTGTCATCAATCGTCTGAGGGCAATCGTTCTGACCGAAGTGCCTGCAAACCATGACACAATAAATTAACTCAGACGATCCTCATGAATACTGAGTGAGTACTTACAGGTATGCTAGATGGCCTTGATCCTTGAACACGTCTTTGGGGAGTGCTTGAATGCCATTCCGATCTAGTTTTCTGTGGACCGTGATTGAGACTTCATACACGTTGTATAGTTGCATTTTTTCCGGACAGCTTACATCCCGTTTAGCCTTCCTAAAGGGGAAAAGAGATCTTCATACAAGCTTTCCAAATTATTATCATTCAACAGTCTGAGAATCGGGAGGAAATGGTAGCAGTGAGGAAATCAAGACATCTTGATACGACTCACGCTACGTACAATACCCGAAGCTGAGGAGTATTTGAGAATGATCGCCGATTAATATCCTCGATCTTGTTGTGACTTAAGACTCTGCAAGTACCAAACAAATGAAGACTGGCATCCATCGTTGCACCAGTGCGAGAAGCTATCATCAACATACAATGTCACTAGATTCGAAAGCCCTGAAAAGCTGCCTTCCTCTATGTATATCAGTTTATTTCGAGCCAAAGTTCTGCAGGGGTTCATTTGATCGTATCGTTTACCATACTGTTTCATCAACGTCACCAAGGCAACCTACAGAGTTCGAAGGGAAGAGAGACCCTGAAACACGCAGCTTTGAAGCCGCTCAACTTCGTTTGATCCAAGGTTTCTGGAGCACACATAGGAAAGCAACCCCTGCAAAGTTCGTACATAGAGGGAGACCTCAATACCACAACTTACAGAGTCTTCACATCTTGGTTGTTGTATGGAGCCGCAAAAGCACCATCCTGGATCTCCCGAATCCCCAACGAGCTAAGATCACTGCAAAGGTGGATGTACTGCAATGCGCCCCTTTATTGTTACAAATTGTCAACGTACAGGCATTCTACACCAGGACAGTCGCAATACAACAGCACATCATCAAAGAAGACGCAGCAGCCGATTTCGGCTCTTGGACTGGCACTTGGAGAGACGCTAGGGGAAGACGTAGGAGTAATCGATGGACTCGCTGAAGGTGAAGGAGTTGGGGCTCGGAAATCCGCATAACAAAAAGGGACAACTAGATCGCTAATTTGGTCATTCAGAATGGTTCGGCTCTCATGCTCCACGTTATCAAATCCTGCCGGAGGACTGTTGTCAAACGCCGGATCACATTGATCAACTCCTGGATTTCCTCCAAGATTTCTGCATGACATTAGAGCAGAGTCAGAATTGAATTGGTTTATAACCACTGGCGACAAATGATGAAAAAAAGCTCCTACTCACATTTCTGCGACGTTTTCTATCTCGTTGAAACTGCCTCTCCACAAAAATTCAATCTCGTTACTATGAAACTCTCTGTACAGCATTTACGTACGCCGTCTCCGTTTCTGATATGCTAGAGGATCTTACAGGAATGAGAAGTCATACAAGCGACGACTTACAGGGTCAAAAAGTTGTCATTCTCCCCGATTTCAAAGAAGTGGGGGTCTAGCTCTCCGATCTTGTTGTTATCAAAACGACTGTGGTACAGATAACAAAAGCATAGATTCCCCGCGAACACTGTGTTCGAGACTTTCAAACATGCATAGAACTTACATATGAGTCAACGCATTCACAACATTCCTTTTTAGGAATTCAGCGGGTACTGAGGTTAGCTCATTAAACTCCATTTCAAATCTTTCTAGCTTTGGAGTCAGGTCTAACACGTCGAGTTCAATGTTAGATATTTGATTCCGGTTGACGAAGCTGCGGAACCACCCACATCCCAATTTATTAAAACAAATCAAGCATGATGGAGGTGACTTACAGACGAACAAGGTTGCCTAGTCCCTCAAGCATCTCTTTTCTTAACTCTGTCAAAGAGTTATCATTTAATTGCCTGTGATTACGACATCATTCAGACATGGCCATAAATGCATATTAGTATATTGTCCTGGGACTCACAGCTGCGTTAGGTCCAAGTTGCTGGGATCGGAGAACGCCCGATTATTGATTGAAGTGATGCCCAAATTATTGAGTTTCCTGCAATGCATCTTTGCATGGTACGCCGGTAACATGAACAAGAATCATACATATATTCTTACAATATACCAGGTTCACAATTTTCGCAGCTAACAAGCGTACCGCCTGATATTTGACAGCAGTCGGAGGCTTCCGCGCTAGTTGTGACCAGGAGCAGTAGCGTCAACATGGCTAGGTTAGAGTACCCCAAGAAGGGGGCAGAGGCTTTCATCATTCTGGCTCTATGCGGCTAACGACGAAGTAAGCGCATATGCAGATAGGGGAATGAAGCACTCCCAAGTGGTAAAATAGATAGATTTTGCGGCACCCACAACCGCCAAAAACGGAACAAGGTTGTGGATATGTGGTTAATACCAATATTTCCTCCGAATGCTTGCAACAGAGTATACTCCCGAGTTCTTCAAATATTCACATTTAATATGATATACAGTACGCTTTCAATCCATGGCCTTTTGTCTGGATAGATACACTCCGCTTCTGCGGGAGGGACGGGAAACCGACAAAACGCCGTTTGAAAACGGTCTGCAAGTTCCAACTTCCAAGCAAGTTGACTCAGTTGAGGCAACTCCGGAAGGAGTCAGTTGCTTTCCGACAGCTTCGGCTAACAGTGCCAGTACAGTAGATGGTATTCGCCAAGTGCACGGTGTATTGTTCATTCATATTGCGGGGCTCTTTGATCGTTCCTTGCCCAGCCCATTAGAGTATCGGTGGTAGCCCATGATCTGTCTGGATCAACGAGGAGTACAGTATATACGGTATACCGTGTTTAAAACTTTAAGTGTGTGTGTGTATTCAACTTCAATTATAGAAAGTTCCCGCTACACTTAGGTAGCAGCTGGACAATTATACGGCATTGTAGCGTCTTCCATGGGGGGTTGATGATCAAATCCCGTTGGAATTTTGTTTGTGCAACTTCAACTTCCCTGCGGCTCGAACGAATACAAAGCGTCGTACGACTCATACCGAGTCGTATCTCTCGTGAAAAAAAAAAAAAAACAAAAGCTCAGGCGCGGATTCTCCACTGTTCGCAGCGAAGTTCTGAGCGAACAGTTCGCTCCGCGCCGCGCCGCCGGCCCAGCCTGGGCCGCCCAGGGGATAAGGTTGAAGTTGGTGGCATGTTCCCGGGAACGAACCAGAATACGGAGGGAGTATCCAGTGAAGGAAAACTTCGGTTTGATGGGTAGTTACCCCGGTAGGAACCTTTGCTGCTTTCGGTGTCAGTGTTGATCCGTCGGAAGAAAATAAAGCCAAGTGGGGATGGACGGTCTTGAAACACCGTTGTAGGTGCTGGAGGTCACTCATACGTTCTGGAAGCCTTTTGGAAGGCAAAAGCGGCAGCCCACACCTAAAAGTAGTGAAAATGAATATACAACGCGATGAAATTGGACTTGATTTTGACATACTAGTACGTGATGCTCTATAGATACTCAAAACATGGGGAGCGGTCCGCGCGGGAGCGGAAACAGTCCTAGCCCGCGGGCCCCGCCCCGGCGAAAACTGCCGAAGTTGCGGCAAGTTCAAACGTCCCAATTTGACTCACACAAATAAGGGCGAAAACTATGGTATTGCCATCTTTTCCCTAATTAATCCTCCATATGCTACTTAGTAGGATGTATGAATAACATAAGTGTATTATTTACAGTTATGGTATTTTCCAATTGTTGGATCATTTCAACTACCGGTATGTAGCGATGAGAAAAGCCTCGCCTGGGATCTCAAGCGCCGGTTTGGGATCCCGACAGCTGTTTCTCCAACATCATGGTATAGAACGCGTTGTATCCACCACGTAAGTCTTGTTTGAAGTGCCTCATTGGTTCCCAGTTGCTTGCTGAAGGCTCATATCCGAACCATTTGACTAAAATTTCTTCCGTTTTTTGTCTTCCACCCGGCGCATGGTGCCTATGTTGACCCATCGGAGGACATCGTCCGCGGAAGCTTGGTTGATGTCGTCAATAACAAGCAATGGTACTATTTTACTTGCAGTAAGCTCACTCTTCAGTGCCCGCACTATACCATACGAGTACCTCACTTCCGGGAAACTTTGAGTCCTGGGGAAGCTCCAGTTACATATTGAAGCAATTCCGGAAAGTGTCGAATGTTTTCAGGTTTTTGTAGGATAGATAAAACACTGGTTTTGCGGCGCATGAGGTGTGATTTGCGAGCATCCGTCCCTCCGCTGTTTTCCCTACGTTCTTGGGCCCTACCAAATTTGAAAAAAGTCATCGTTCAAGGAAAGGTAAACATTCGATCGGTTGATATAATATTTGTCAGCGAGCCTATAGCAGACACGTCTTCCGGTAGGAGCAATACCAATACACACTTCTATACTGGGGCAACAGCTGCTAATCAGTCTGCACTTCGCAGAAACGCAACATTTGGACCTTGGTCAAGAACTTAGGCTTATAATGCCATTTAGAAGTAAAATGCCCCAACCGCTGGACAATACAATAGAAGGCAACATAAACAATGTTACTATATGAGTTATTGGCGTGCCCCCGGAGTGCTGTTCGCGCCGTTGTGTGAATACAGCTTCCAGTACTGACACCGATTGGGAAGGTACACTACAGTATTCAACAGGGAAGTACCGATTGGGAATCCAATTTGGGACATAGTTCGTGGACGAACGAAAGATGCATGGATTCGAATAGAAGGCACTTCTCGTCTTGTTAAAAACGCCCCAGATCGCACTTGGCAATGCGCGGGGCGCGACATCCATGATTCAGAATACAGATGGTAAGGAGACTCTACGTACTTGACGGTCGGTGATAGCAGTTGTACTGACTACCACTCTCACAGCAGAACGAAAGAGTTTGCCTTCCGTCGGCCACTCGCACTAGAGACAGAATTACTGCCAACTCCGCGGAATGACAACTCAGTGTAGCCCTTGACCGCTCTGCTACGTTCCAGTTTATTTCCGGGGTGGTACATTTCCTAAATGAATAAAGAAATTGTACCTAGTGTGGACATGGTTAGGCCCTAAGCGACAGCACACACACAAATACGCGTAGAATGAAAGGGAACTGCATGATCACGCATCTGGCTTTCTAACTGAAACAGAATGAACGTATACGACGCTGAAAATCCTTGTGGATGTGTGAAAACCGGGAAAGCACGCTTAGAAGAAGATACTACAAGCGCAGTGGTCCCTATACCCCGGGACTTCCAAACTGATGTGACCACTGGTAGCTGGTAGCCCACATCTCTCGGAGGCTCCGAGAGTAAGGAACAATAACCCAAGCTTGTCGTTCAAAATAAGAGAACAGTGAGTACTCTGCTTAACGCTGTTGTTGTCCTTGTGATTGTCCTTGCTGTTGCTGCTGCTGCCCACCCTGAGGCTGCTGAACAAAGTTGACACTATAACCTCCGCTATTAGGGTCCTGTTGCACTTGAAAGTTATCTGTACTGAGCCCAAACTTCCCCAAGAACATATTACCTAAATCCTTCAGTTTTCCTGTAAAATGCAAGCACGCGGTGCTGATAGCACTCTTCGCTTTGACGCATTTAAAGACGGAATGTTGGCTTACCCATCATTTCTTCCTTCATCTTTTCATTCTTTTCTTCGATCTGTTTTTCCAACCGTTTCGAAGCATTGATTGAAGGACCGTATCGCGGGTCTAATTCTAAAACTCTCCTATGGTCTGAACACGGTTGTTTCTCTTTAATCTAACTCGGCATGGAACGACTTAGAGCATGAGACAAATGCTTACCGGCTAAAGCATCTTCTAACTTATCCAGAGCTTCGTTAGCATTGGCTCGCCGTAAATACGCCTTGAGGTAGTTATCGTTCAATTTGAGGGCTTTATTGCAATCTTTTAGGGAAGCTTCGTATTGTCCCTGCATTTGCCACAATTTTTACGTGCTTCCCTCCATTAAAAAACAAACAAACAAACAAGAAGAAAGCGTACCATTCCGTAGTAGCAAGCCGCGCGATTGCAGTGGTAGATGGCCCTATTTTCTTTCTCCTCTTGTGTCCGTGGGCACAGAGCAATGGCGTTCGTGTAGCAAGGAATTGCGTTTTCATGGTCCTTGGCCTTGAAATATTCATTCCCTTTCTGTTTCTGTTCCTTGGCCTGATCACCATCTCGAAACACATCATGCCCATCCTCTTCCTCGGACGTCGATACATCATCTTTATCATCATCCTCTTCTTCTTCTTCTGCTGTACCTGGACTAGTGCCTTGCTGTGTGTTATCACTGGATGCAGCGGCAGCACCAGCACCAGCTGCTCCAGTGCTGTCCTCTTCCAGGATAACTCCCTCTCCAGAAGATGATGCCGTGTGGAAGGAGGCGTCATCCTCATCGTCGTCATGATTCACTCTTGCCTCATCGGACTGAGGATGATAAGCACTGCTGGACATCGTGTTCCAGTCTCTCTCTCTCAGAAAAGTGAATGAGTGTTCTACACGCGCTACCAATGGATTATAGCAGTCAAGATGGACAATACCTAAACATCAGATGCACTAACCATGCAAATGATACAAAAGGTTGAAGTACAACTTATGCAGTGTAGACTAGCTGTGCCATTTTGACGACTACTTGAAGAAACACGAAGGCGTGGACCGCGACTCAACTAAAACTTGAACGTGAATGTAAAGCCACCACCACCTCCACGGCGCTGAAACCCATGGAAAGGATGACCTCGTTGCTGTTGCTGTTGCTGCTGCTGGGCGTCGTTGCCAACAGGCTCACCACGGTCATATTTGGCACGCTCCTCTTCATCACTCAGTATTTCATACGCTTCGGCAATATCTCGGAACTTTTTGATCGCTTGCTCCTCCGTGAGTTCTTCTCCGGACTGCGAGTCTTGGCTGCTCCCTTCGCTTTCTTGATCTTCCTCAGTATCATCATTATTCCTCACTTTATCTGGATGGTACTTCAATGCAAGCTTCCTATAAGCTCGTTTTATCTCCCTTTGTGAAGCCTGTCTCCCTACTCCTAAAATTTTGTAGTAATCTTTATTTTTGCTCTGCTGCAGAGCCGCCTCTGCTTTCTGCAAACGATCGCGATACTCTTGATTTGCTCCATCGAGCTCCACTGCACGCTTCCATTCACGGACACTTTCTTCCCACTCCTCAGACTTCTCAAATAGAGTGGCTTTCGTCGCATGCCCCTCCGCGTAGTTGTCATCAATTGATAAAGCTTCCTCAACTGATGACTTTGCCTTCTTGATCTTATTTACTTCCCGGAAAGCTTGTGCCAGTTGTACCAATGTTTCCTTCCTGACATCTCTATTATAGGGATCAACACCGAGCATGAATTCTAGCTTTTCCACTACTGTGTCATAATCTCCTTTCGCCCTAGCGGTATCTACTTGCTTTTTAGTACGTTGTAGTTTTCTTATCAGTCGGTGTCCTTGGAAACAACCCTTGTGTTCAGGATCAAACTTGAGAGCTTCCTGGAAATGCACCAACGCATGCTCCCAGTCCCCGTGGAGATAGAGTGCTCGCCCTCGAATTTCAAGGCCCTGTAAAGAATGTCGATCTAGTTTCAAAGCTCTCCCCGTGTCTGAAATGGCGACTTCTAAGTCACCAGTCTGTATGGAGGCCTCCGCGTGTTTCAGCAGCAAATCCATTGAGTTGACCGCTCGTCCTGGTTGCAACACTTCATTCAAGTGTTCTAACGCCTGCTGGTAGTGCCCTCGCCCATAAAACTTGTCGGCTTCTTGTAGATGATGCTGACATGATCTTGCTTCGGGTAAACTGCAGACAGTGATGTAAGAAACCAAATCTAGATAGATCCCACAGTACATGGGCGCTATTCGCATTCGATGCCACACTTACCGTTTTTGAGCGTCCTTTTTGTTTGGATCAGATCTGAGGACATCCTCGTAGTCCTGCACTGCGGTATGGCAGTCTCCGATAGACAGGGCCAAATTGGCGCGTTGTAATCTCGCCGTTGTATATGTATGGTCCTTCTCCAATGCTTCATCCAAGTCACGACGCGCTAGATCAAATTGCTGCAGCGCCAGGTGCGTTTTATATCGCTGGTAGTACAGTCTAGGATTATCCGATTCCTCGTGGATAGCTTGATCGTATAACTTAAGAGCCTGGATACGTGGAAAGATGATCTATTAAGGTGTATAATGGAGTAAAAGGCCTTCATGGAGCGCTTACCTCCTGGTAGTGGCGCTCCCGAAACAAGCGTTCTGCTTCTTGCACAGCGTTTCCCGCCATCGCAACGCCCCGGAAAGAGACGAGCAAGACTAGTATGGAAGTCAATGAAAGCCTTAGAGCGCGTATGTGCATGATACAGAGCTTATTCGGTGTATAATGGACTCGTCCCTCCTCAAGAAGCTCTCGTCTCCGGGTGCTTTCTGCCATTATTTTTGCCCCCAACATGGTGCATTTATCAAGCAATCCCCCATGGAAGAATACAGGAAAACATACTCGTGTATACATACAATGAAAACACTATAATGGACCCTAAAATTGCTCGGACCACCATGTTCTCACGAACATGTCAATCTTTTCTTCGAGGAATTCTGGCACTTTAAACTTTTACCTCAAGGCATACCTCAAGGCAGTTTTGTGCATGCACACGTCGTGTCGTGTGGAGCATGTGTATTTTGTAAAATTCAACCGATCTTGCTCTAATTATTCACAAGAACCCAAACTGCTTGACGTGCTTCGGCGAATATCCGCCCCGTGTCTTTTCAGTGTGTCAAAGATTTTAACATTATCCCAGGTGCGTGCGAAATGAGCTGCACTATATCCGTCCTGCATGTCACATATCAAAACAAATAAACCATATATCCGATCGCGAAGATGACATTCCAATACAGAATCATACCTTATTCTTCGCATTCACATCAGCTCCGTGCTTTAACAAGCTGTCAACGACTTCGGGGTGACCCCAGATAGAGGCCTGATGCAAACTATTGTATCCGTCCTGAATTCAACCAGCAGAGGCTGAGTAAGAACAATTACGAAGGGAGAAATCAAGTCTACTCTTCACTTACTTCTGTAGCTGAGTCCACATTCGCTCCGTATTTAAGCAAAACCTTAGCGCACTCCGCGTACCCTCGCTCGGAAGCAATAATTAACGCATCATACCCTTCCTGCTACGAAACAGCAAGAGTGCATACCTGCAAAGAGTCGCGCAATCTTGCCATTGAAGACTTACACTAGTCTTTTCGTTGACCTTAGCACCGAGGTTAAGAAGCTTCTTCACTGTGCCGGCGTGTCCTCCTTCCGTTGCGAAGTGAAGGGGTGTAAATCCATGCTGCATATCGACACAAATTTAAGCATCGCCCATCGCGCCTCAACCAATATCTGTTCCGGATACGCACTATATTCTTCGCGTTCACGTCAACTTTCTGTTTGGTAACTAAGAAATTAATCAGCTGGGTATGCCCCTTATAGCTTGCTTCGTGCAGCGGTGTATTGCCCCACTGCCACGACAAAGCAAACAAAATGCAAGCGTGAAGAGTTACAGCAGAAGCGTGAACCAGCATTTACCTTGTTAATCTCATGTGGATCGGCTCCATGTTGAAGTAATATCTTCACTATAGTCTGGTCTCCTTCCGTGCACGCTATGTGGAACGTATTGTTGCCAGCCTGCGAACAACGTAGACTATGCCCTGCGATATCCCTGAGATATCTCGGATGAGTCAACATACACTATCTCTGTTATGAATATCAGCTCCGTTATCTAGAAGATACTTGACAATCTCCGCGTTCTTTGTTTTGACAGCACGGTTTAGAGGCGTCAGTCCGTTCTGCATCGACAAATTCAATAAATCAATACTAGAGGTACAACCGAAGCGCAAACCGCAAACGTACGATTTCAGAGTCCAAATCGCACATCTTTGAGTCAATGAGAAATTTGACAAAGTCATTATGTCCTTCAGATATCGCAAGGTGAAGAGCAGTATAATGATCCTTGGTTTCCGCATTGGGATCAGCGCCTAGTCGCACCAACAACTTTGCTATTTCCAGATGTCCGTGCCTAATAGCTACATGTAATGGGGTGTCATTATGCTGCTAGCACACAATAGTTCTGTAAGCCAAGCAGCACTCGCCAATTATCGTTCTGATCACATACTCGATCTTTCATGTTCACTCCCTGAGGGAAGGCCCGAAGTAGTTGTTTAACCGCATCGATTCGTCCCTTGTGTACAGCAATATGCAGTGGTGTTTGGTGGTCGCTCTGCAACAGACCGCTTTCAACCAGTACCGGGAAAATCCCATAGTGATTATCGACGGACTTACATTTGTTACTGCATCAATATCAGCCTTTTCACGGATTAGTCGCTTTATTGTTTGAACATCTCCGTACAACGCCGCATAATGTATGGCTGCATGCCCATCTTTGTCTTTCTGGTTTAATTCTTCGCCCCTGGCAACCATTTGTTCCACACCCTTTAGTAAGGGCGAAGCGCGAGTATGACGTCTGCCGTTCTCATCACTTCGCCTTCGGCGACGCCTGTATTGCTTCTTGGCGGAGTATTTCCGTTTGCTGCTTTCATCCTTGCCGGAGCTCCCTTCAGAATAACTTCGTCCTATCTGCCACCTCGTCAACGGGGCCTTTCTCTCCCCCTTGCGCGAAGATGACGTGTGATCCTCCTTCCTTCCTCCAGCGCTCGACACCGGGGGGCTTGGTCCGTCACTCGAAGCGTCTCCATCTACACCCACATCGACTCCAGGCCATGATGCCGAACCTCCGCTTCCCTTGGAAGGCAGTGTGGGAACTTCGACCCCTGATTCGTTTGCAGTGCTTCCTGCCCCGGAGGACAACGGCGAGATCGGCGGACGAGCCGAAGTTCCACTGCTCGCCGAATGCACCTCTTCGGACGATTTCGCGGCTATGTTGGACATAGAGTGTCTGCCAGGAGAGGTCCAATTGTCGGGTATCGACAAAAACTGTGCTGTGTATGGAAATATCCCCCGTTCTTGAAGAGGATGCGTTGCTCCGATGAACAGCAGATCAGTCTCTACAGCCTCTATTCGCCACAATTACGGGGGTGGTCTCCAATAAACTGGTTGTAAAACCGCGTCTGAGAAGCGCTTGACTGGTGTTCGAAGGAGCCAATCCTGTTGTATACTGGACGAATCCTTTACGGCACGTGCGACCAAAGAAATCGACACTTGAAGCAAATTACAACGAGCAATACAACAAGCAAAACCACCCGCAACCATGTTTGTTACAGTCAGTACACGACCTCAAACAGATAGACACGACTGAATTTCACTGACATTTGAGTGAGGGCCATGCCGTAAGGAGTTGTGAATGAATTCCGTCATTGACTTCAACTTCTTGCGTGCGGGGGAAGAAGCTTGCAGTGCAACGTCTAATTCGTACTTCTGTAGAGTGGGTGTTGTTGGTTCCACGGCAATCAAGACGTAGTGATGCACTTACTGGAAACATTGGATAGCACAGTGGAGGAAATACAATACCGGTATGAGATCCAACGCATGGTATGGCCGATGCAGGTGGAATCCTGCCGCCTACCAATACAAAGTATTACAAACATACTTCGGAGATCCTTACATACCCTTGTTATGGGACTCGACATCACGTCGGGAGCGAATTCAGAAGCAACCACGGGAGGGGCACTTCGTTTGCCGCTGCCTTCAGGATGTTGGGAATTACTAACATTGCCCCGACTTACAAGATGCACTGGTACAACCCCTAATAGTATGGTGACCGCACCAGTGTATGTCTTTCACTGGAACTCCATGGTCTCAATCCAACAATGATCGGCAGTTCCAAGCCGGTGCTGAAGAAAATGACACACCAGAGGCCCTAGGACCTTCGGCTAGATATTACAATACTGCTCGCGGGTACCGAAGCGCGGAGGAATGTTGAAGGAGATGTGAACACTCAACATTTTACAACGACCTCTTCATGTGAACCCTCCTGTGCGTCCGTGAACCGACATTTTGGTGCTTCAAGGGCGTTATCTATCTCTCGCTGAACGGAAGAACAAGGGGAAGCAGGCAGTACATACTTGTATAAGCTTATAGTAGGATATTTCTGACGGAAAAAAGCAAATTCTATTGAAATTGATGCACAAAGAGTCCGCTCCATTTGGACCATTGTATGAGTTCTGATTGGGGAAGACTTTCACTATGTTCTGTTCTGAAACTTCGAGTGTTCGTTCAGTCCTCGCTTCTTGCTCATCCTGTATCACCCACCCATGAGCACCGAAGAGAACACATTCATATCGGTATGACACTAGCATGGGCATTGATTAGTTCGCCTACCTGTAGCCCCCGACGTGGGCGTTCTCTCCCGCCGCAGCTTGCGCCGCAACGTAATCTCTGACTCCTTGTTTCTGCCCATCAGCACAATACGTGGCTCCTACGCTTCCCGAATGCGTCATGTATGCCATTTACTTACCCTCGTCTCAGCGATACGCTTATTTTCTTCTTCTTGAGCCCTTGTTTGTATGACAGTTCCTAGGTGGCCATCCAGAGACTGTATGATGCTGTCGGTGGCATCCCGCCTGCAAGCCAAGAACCACCGCAAGCATCGCCAAGCGCGGGGAAGTGCGGATACAGCTGGTCCACATACCAGCTGGTGAATTCTTCGATTAAACTTGATAAATTCCTTGATGATACGTCCCTCCCATCCACAAAATCGACGTAAATCTCTCGTTTGCGCTGATCCAGTTTCCCTGTAATTAAACTGGCAGATTTCGCCGAGACGAACAAGTTTTCAAGGTCACTATCGTCCGGTAAATCCAGCTTGGAGATGATTTCATCATAGGTCTGGCGCTTATTTGATCCGAATATATCAATCAACGATAATTGTTTCAGCTTGTAAAGCAGCTTGTGTTCATTTCCGTGCGTGATCATACCCACTGCAGACCAGAAGCAAAAAAAGACGCCCAAGGACGCCGTCATAGGTGAGATGGAATAAATTTCCCGTTATCAACAAACCAGCACCACCCACCTTTGTAGTCCATGTAGTTACCATAGGCTAGCAATTCAAGCTGTCGTTTAAGAGCTGTATCCTCAAGATTTTGCACCGAAGAAAGTTGTAACAATTCCCCAAAAGCGAATACTTCATTATCCTCCATCGCCCTGATCAGCGTCTCTTGGAGCGCATTCCCCTCTTGTCGACGCGCCAGGTCGACGTAGCGCTGCACCGTAGTGGCTGTGGTGCCATTCATTTGTATCTAATTATGCTGCAGTATTCTAAGTAAGGGAGACTTGTTGATTTGTTGCGCCTCTAAGTAATGCTTGACCAAGGACAACAGACAGACAGACGCACACTTAGACACACACGCACACACGAAGCGAAACAATAAGCACTCTATTCTGAATGCAACTGACAAAAGAGTGCATACTATAGCATCGCCACAAAAGTGACCTCGAAGTCGACCTTCACAAACCATGGGTCGAGGAAGTCCGACTTCCGAAGTCCACCTTAGTAGGAGCGCGGTGCGACTGGAGGGTCCTAGGATAGACCATGTCGTATACGAGCTATCTGGGAAGTGTTGTGGCATCAGCAGTAGAGTACTGTACTGTACAATTCAGATGGAACTGTCGATGTATTTCTCTCACAGTGCAAGTGTGGCAACAGGTACCAAGTATCTACCCCTAGATGTTATATGTCGCTTATCAACGCAATCAGACGACGAGATGGACGAAGTGGAGTCAATCGAACAAAGGATCATGCTTTGGGTTCTCCCCTCCTGTAGTCCGCATACATGTGACACATAATGTAGTGACTGGCCACTTTACTGCTTCGTACATGCTGGCTACAAAACACAGTGTCAAGACCTCGCGTTGCTCTCCACACATGGCAGATAGTACACTGAGGTGTCCACTTCGAACACCGAAATCGACAAACATTTGACGAACCAGTGGTCATCCACCAATTTCATCGCCCCCAGGCGCTTACAAGCTGCGACCAACCGACTTGACTCACGCGCCAAAACTGTGTCCTCTCTTCCCCGAATCCTCCTCTATCCAGGATCCATGAGTATCCGCCAGTTGTTTGTCTTGTAGATAATTATGCTCGGATTGGTTCGATACCTATGTAATAGTGATTGCGTCAGTTGCATTGACCTTACAACAACTAGCTAACGTTTACTAGTAAACTTCAACTTGCGCTCAACCGGATATACTCGTTCAGTAGTTTATAGGCGCTACATTCACCCTCTAGAGCAGCCTTGGGCCCGATATAAGATGTCGCAGAAGAACGTCACCCTGAACACTAACCGTAGCTCGGAGGCGAGAACCAACAGAGAGAGCGTTCAGCAAGCGCTTCGGGATGAGTTGGAGAACCTGGATCAGACATTTGCGCATTGTGCGCCCGTAAATTTGGTACGAAGCGTATCACCTCAACCATGTGCTGGCAAAACGTGTGCATCGTGATTTCCATTGATCTGCTTTGCAGCAATATCCGAATAAAGCTGTTTATGAGCGCTCCCGCCCACCATACGGAGTACAATTCAAGCCAGAATCCACAATCAAGCCATTCAATCGCTTACCTACAAAAAAGTAAGAAGAAAGCACGAATTCATCGGACTCCATCATAAAGATGAATTGTGTTCATTCCCTTGATCCGCCAATTTCAGCGCTTTTGGCTGGGATAACCCTGACCAGGGATTATCGCTGCGAGAGTCCAGAAGAGGTAGGATGAAGTCTTAACGTTCTATCTCAAGACTTGTACATCATATTGCAACACGGTCAATTTTGCAGGCGGTAAACCATCGGGCTCACCAAAGAAGAAACTTGAGGAAGCTTTATCGACGAGCTTAGCTGGTACGTAAACACATCCATACTCGCGTGGGTGCTGCTTGCACTCTTCAGGTTTTTCGATGGCAGATGACCCTGATATAAAGCGAATGATTGGATCAATGAACGAGGAACAAGGAGAAACTGAGGAGACTCATTCCGCTCATCCGGAAGACACAGATGAGGAAGCCCGCATCCGAGATGCGGAGAGAGCAGCTAACAACGCTCTCAAGAAAAAATTAGCAAAGATAGAGGCGAATAAAAACCAGGAGCCCAAAAAGAAAAATGTAAGTTACTTTCACTGCTTCAAGAGTACAGAGAGTGACAATACAAACCTTCTTTAAATTTAGTGCAGGCACCACATCAAAAGGACCATGTGAGGTCGCTGTTCAAAGACTTTCCTACAGATGTAAGTATTTTCTTCTGCAAGCCAATGCTGGATCGCACAAACCTTCATCCAAATCCTCCATGTGTCTGCAGACGTCTACGTCTAGCATACCCGAGTCTCGCTTAGCCTACGAGTTCTCTCCTGAAATGGAAGAGATTGTCAGAAAGCAAGATAATACCCATAAATTAAAGAAGAATGACTTCACGGAATACATGGAGAAATGCATAAAGTACAAAGGGACCGATCGCAGCTCATAAGATGCATAAGCAATATCTGACCGTAGTCACGTGGTTAGACACTACACCACGGAGATTGTAATATGTTGTACCGAATACACGCTCCCCAATGGTTACTGTGTGTATTGGCGTTCTGGAGTTTCGGAAAGCGTACCATTTCCCCAGATACCCCGGGTAACTCCCGATGCCTTCTTACACACGTCTGACAGATACATGTAGCCCGCTGTCCAGGGAGTTGGCCGCATTCTTACACTTGGGCAAATTTCCCTCCGGCTAGTGACTCCGGAGTGTGTTCCTTCAAGGTTTCTTCCCTCTATTCCTACAGGCCCCTAGCGTTTGAGAGCTTGTATGGTGCCGACGACTTGACAGTACAAGTGACGAATTGGCAACGCGCATGTACCAGAAAAGAGAGAATGCTTTATTCTCGTCTGAAGCGTTGAGAAGTACACACAGGAACCTGTCCCACGCGAACCTTAACGAGTTGTCGTTTGGGATGTGGACGCTCTCGGGGCTTATATTGCTCAACTGCGCTGTACTGATCTTACCACGACACATTGTGCACGTAGAGGCTTCGTGCATCGTTCACGGGGCTGTCAGGAACCCCCGTTTTGAATGCACGTATGAGGACCGGGAGCGGGACTTGAGTCGTCCCTGCAATTGGGGCTATGAAGACTACACCACAGATCATAACGACGTTAACTCGCTTGATGTTAAGAGTCCATCTTGGGCTTCTTGGACCCATTACGCACCAGTGACAGAAAATGAACACGTTGTGGGGACTAAACACGAAGACAACAGCCCTCTGATCTCGGGTGAGAACGTCATGGAGCTCACGCAAAATAATGTGTGTCTATCTGGAGACATTTTGAAGCATGAAATCATAGGAGCAAAATCTCCATCCGCTCAAAAACACGCGGATCGCTCGAAGCATAAAATTCTGATAAACGGAATCGAAGCTAAGGATTGTGGACACGTCACTCATGGAGAAATTAAGAGTTGTGAGGCGGATATTAGCAGTTACCACGGAAAACACAATGTAACGCTGACCTGGGTACAACGTGCAGGTGATAACTTAGGAACATCAGCAAAAGCAAATGTGCGAATTCTAGACTCATCAAGCAGATGCAGTTGGTGTCCGTTTGGCGTAAAAGTTTTTCCCAGAACCTGCAATAGTTGCTGCTGTCGCTCCCGGGGATGTTCGGAATGTATTAGTTCCATCAAAGTGCCTGTCAGCTCATGCCGTGGGAGTAAAATTGTGAGGAAGCAAAGATCTCCCATTTCTCTTGGAAAGTGAACAAGGGGCTAAATGCATGGAGTGGAACTTCAATTCGGTCATTCTCGGTTGCGGCTTGCTCCTACCACGATACAGTTGTACAGTTCAATCTTCGACCTTCCATCAGTTTTGGCTGGCTGTGGGTGCGCTATCCTCTAACGGTGCCCGTGCACTGCGTCATATCTCGCCAATAACAATATGGAATTCAGACGTTGCTCCATCTTGTGGGAAGCTTCTGAGACCGTACAGCTTTACACAGAAAACGGAGATCTTCCACGGCGAACGGATCCACTAACTTGTTTATTTTGTTATGTAGGTCCTAAGTAATCCTGAATAATACATTACACACACTAGTGTGGTTCTATGGTAGCAGTCCTTGGAATACATTGGAATACAGTACCCCGGTGGGTAGGGAATCGGAATTGAGAATCAAAAGAAGGCGCGGTGAAAGCAAAGATACACACACCACGGAAGTGACGGAAAACTGGTCACTTGGTCACAGTGCTATTGTACCGGCATCAAGAGGTAGGGAAGCACCAACATATACCGGTACTGCATACACTATACGTGTACAAGTTGTTCACACTCCGCTCATACTGCAGTATTGGTGAATCCATATGAATTCGGCAGCAGAGACCAACCGTGCATTAATTTCGAAGCCATTATCGGAGCACTACATATTCTAATTTTTTTCTAATTTTGTCCTTTTCCCACATTGCTTAATACCTTTACCCGACGCTACAGTAGAATTCTCCAACCGTGAAGGTCGTAATCTCCCCAACTTCACAAACGTGTCCTGTGACACCATGCACTCTGTATAAGCACTACGACGTTGATTTCTTCCCCGTCGAGATATGGTTTAGTTAGATATGAGATTGTGTAGTTGGTAGAGAGACAGATAATCAATTGAAATGAGCATGGCATCGTTGTTGCGTGGGGTCGCAGGATTCCACCGGCGACCTCCCTCTCGGGATTTCGTCATATTATGCACCAAATACCTACCACTTCGACCTCATACCTCTCGAGAAGCTATCAGAGGGCAGCGCTGTATAATGGCGTCCCCTGCTGTGGGTGGTCGATCGAGCCCATTTGCGTATTTATTCGAATCTGAGGAGTCTCCAACGACTTCGTCATTACCACGTCAAGGCCAGCAAGAGAACTCCCATGACACAGATAGGCCATCCACTGAAGACAAACCACCGGAGGGTGGTCCCAAAGGGTCTCATCGAGCTAAGCGCGGTAAGCGAAAAGCGAATTCACGCAGATCGAGCGCGGGCAAGAAGGAGTCCGGCAAGGTAGAAGAGGAATTAGACAGCAAATTAGCAGCTAATCTGGAGCAGTTCCAAGCCAAGCACAAGAAAGGGTTTACTTTCAAAAACCCTCAACGGCAGATGCCACCGAGCCAAGAGGTGGCAGCTAAGGACAAGGCGAACTCGGTGGGGACTGGTCACAAAGGACCCATCGCTAACACCAAGCCCTCTCACGACAGCAGGTCCTCTCACGGGTTACTTGCAGCACAGTTTGACAAGGGGAATGTGGATGAGCTCAGAAGCGCCCGGGAAGACCATAGCCGATCGACAACGCCATTTGCTGAAGTTTTCAACATGAGAGTTGCTCAGGGGAAAAATGTAGAGGTAGTATATACTAATTCAGTAAGTAAAATGATGTTAGTGATTCCTTCATGTGCCGACGGACAACAATTCACAAGTATTGGAATATTCAGGGTGATGTTGTCAATGAGTGGACAGAAAGTAGGGTTTTTAAAAAACAAGAAACAATGCTGGGTCTTGATA
>LVLI01000234.1:0-110422 GCA_001687465.1 Halocafeteria seosinensis | reverse complement strand
CGTCTGCTATGACAGGAGAAGGCATTCCCGACTTACTCATGCTGATGATCAAGTTAACGCAACAGCTTATGGGAAAGCGTATGATGTACATGGACTTTCCAATGGGAACTGTGCTCGAGGTCAACACTTTTGAGGGACTGGGATCCACTATCGATGTCGTTCTTGTTAATGGAGCCTTGAATGAAGGAGACAATATCGTGGTGTGTGGTATGAATGGTCCTATTGTTGCCCCGGTAAGGGCACTGCTTACTCCAGCTGAAGGCAAAGAAATTCGAGTGAAATCGGATTTCGCCCGTCATAGTCGAGTAGAGGCTGCGAAAGGAGTGAAGATCGCTTCTCATGGCCATACGCTGGAAAAGGCGATTGCAGGAACTCAGTTGTTTGTCTTGGACTCGGAGGATGAAGAAGAACAGCTGAAAGAAGAAGTGATGAAGGATTATGAGGAGTTGATGGAAAACATGCATCGCGATTCCATTGGAGTATTTGTACAGGCATCCACTCTTGGGTCTCTCGAGGCATTGATTCACCACTTGAAGACGATGGATCCTCCAATCCCAGTAGCAGGAGTCAACCTTGGTACTGTGCACAAGAAAAACGTCAAAGAAGCGTGCGCCATGTTGGAAAGGAAACCTGAGTACGCAGTCATCCTAGCCTTTGATGTAAAGATCAGCGCGGAGGCGCGACAGTATGCGGAAGAGAATGGAATAAAAATATTCTCCGCAGATATTATTTATCATCTTACCGATGAGTTTACAAACCACATTGAGCAGGTACGAGAAGAGAAACAGAAATCGCTGAGCGACTTGGCCGTATTTCCGGCTGCGTGCAAGATCGTGAAGATTTTCAACAACAGAAATCCCTTGGTTCTAGGCGTGGAAGTGGTTGCTGGAAAATTGCGCATTGAAACACCTCTCTGCGTGATAGCAGGTGAAACACCTGAGGGAATGCCCATGGTGCTTGATCTAGGACGTGTGACTAGTATGGAGCATGAGCATAAACCTGTTGAGCAATGTGCTGCTGGCGACCCTCCTGTTGCCGCCCGAATAGAGCCCATGAATGAGGATCAACGTGCTGTACAAGCGGGGAGACACTTCACTGAGAAACATATGCTCTACAGCCATATTTCGCGGGAAACTATTGATTGTGTGAAGGAAAATTTCCGCGATGTGATGGCAAAAGAAGATTGGCTTTGTATGAAGAAGCTCAAGGATGTCTTCAAAATTCCTTGAAGGACTGCTCCGTAGTCATTTCCATATTGTTCTGGCCTACTTAATAGACATCGTAGATTAGAACCTCTCTCATCTGTAGTATGTAGACTGTTAGGTACACCTGTGTTTGGTCGAATATGCTGGTGGCCAGAAAAAGAGTGATACCACCCCGTCGACGGCATCATAAAGGATAGATCTGCCAGCAGCATGCGCATCGGGGGCGCCAGTCTTGGCAATCCTCATTCCTTTTTTCGCAGCGTAGGCATCACAAATCGAGTACGCAGACCAACGAAGAAATACTGTCTTGTGACGTTCGTCAATAACTTCGTTTCGTTCTCCTTCAGATTTGAGTTCTTGAGGCATTTGATCGGTTACTGTGACAAGATATTCCCAGTCATCGGGAAGCGCCAAACCATACCACCTCTCTAACGGGATTCGTTCAGCAAGGAATCGGATAGCGGTGTAGCACTCTCGCACCTGGGCCAACGGAATAACACCTAGGCACTGCTGCATAGCTATCGACAGGAGTTGCGGAGACAGGGAGTGCGTCATTACGGTTGCAGAATCCTCGGAAACAAAATCATGTATTGAATGAGGAAAGACCAAACCGGGGCAGTCCAGGACCTGCAGGCCATTTGTAATCTGCAGCACCATCATCTCTCAGCTGTCAAATAAAGTATCTCCAGTTTCACAACTAATCAAACGTACTGGAACTGATTGGAAGTGTTTTGTGTGTCCGGCAGTTCTAGATACAGACACTCTTTTCCGTGCGGCCAACAGGCTGCATGAATTCCAGACAAAGAATCAAACTCAACATCCTAACCAATGGCATTAACCACCCGTACTTTATAATACTGCTCTTGCCGGCGTTGGGATGCCCAATCATTCCTACTGTTAGTAGTTTCGACGAATCCTTCTCCCGCTCGGGCTCCTCGTTCGTCTCTCCTGTCTCCCTTTCATCGATTGCCTCTTCGTCGTCCTCCTCGTCGCTGCCAATTCCAGCCGCTTCGGCGACCATCTTGTTGATTGCTTCTGCCTCGTTTTCCATACCGCCTCGTTTATGCCGGCGAGAGGGTAGGTCTTTCTGCGTCTTTCTCGAAGCACCAGTATTGAATGTCTGAGCGGTCATGTTACGGACACTCTGCGTTATAGATCTGGTGTCAGCTTCCGCGCAACCTATGATACGCAATAGTTGCTTTACGCTGCTTGCACGGGCTTCGTTGCAATCCTCGTCAAATGTTGTATGAGCCTGAGACAGTGCCTTTCTCCTGCGAAAATTCAACTACTTGGTAATAATTCTTGTAAACGCGATCAGACTCAATACATTACAGCACCTTTGGCCCAAAGAATCATTAAAGTTGCATTGTGCAGCATTAGCAGTAAATGGGACCACTCCCCCGAGCGAGGGAAATGTTGTTTGCAAGTATTTTTTCCAAGCCTCAATGCACTGCTGAGGAACCAGGTCAGCCTGCGGATATAGAGAGTAACTTTAGTCTCCGGAGGATCGTAGTTTGGCAGTTTTGAGTGAGTGCGGGCGTACCTTATTGAGGATAACATAGAGTGGCTTGTCCATGACATGACAAACGAAGTGATATAGCGATGGTTCCAAATGAAACAACGGATTCCTAGCGTCCGCTACCAGTGCGATGGAAGAGCTGTTGTCGAGCACATGCCACAGCTGCTTCCAAACCTCGAGATTGTGTTCGAATTGATTCAGTTCCGTTCTATCGTAGTGTGTGTAGATATCCTCTAGCCTGCAAAAACAGTGGATGGATGCTGAAAGACAGCTTGACTATGTCATCGGTGTTCGTACCATTGGTTATAGATTTCTTTCTCCTTCTCAGGATCATATTCGAAAGCTGCGTCATTAAATATCTCACAGTTCTCTCGCTCGAACCAATACTGGCTGAGGGGCATTCCTAATGGAAAATTCTCTCTGTGAACACGCAAACGGGAATGGATGAAACGCTAATCCTTGTGGTCCTCAGAGGCCTTACATACATGTCTCCAGTAGATTCAGCAGTGCCGTCCGCTTTTTCTGTAGTTACTTCCTCCATCATAAAGCGTTTGCGAATATGCGGTGCATAGTTTGCCGCGTGAATGTATGGCATCTGCGCTAACCCGCCACTCTTCTTCTTTTGCTCTTTGATCCGCGCTTCGATGAAATGGTGCCACTCCGATGAATCCTGTTCATGCTTTATCCGCTGAACCTCGCGTACAGCGTCTGTCCCGACAAAGCGCGCTGTAGCGTCGATAGGAAACGTAGCTATGGCTTTGCGCTTGCGAACCGCCTCATCCGTCTCCTTAACGAACATGGTGGACAGGTTATTCACATGACCACTTCGACCCAAACTCACATGAAGAGGCAATTCTGGTACTGTGCTGGAAGCACTGCTTCTTCCGGCTCTTCGGGGATCAAACTCATTCTCAGGGGAAGGACTGAGTTCTTCAGAGGCTCCTCCCACATCATGTTCATCCTCACTTTCGCTGCTGTGGCCTTGTTTCTGCCTGCGCTTTCCTTTCAGTTGCTCCTTTTTCTTCTTTCCCGAAAATGGCTGCCGACGGGACGCTCCTCCTCCTCCACCACCGCTCTTCTTGGGAGGCATCTGTCTGTGCTTAACCTGCTGATTAACACGTCATCCAAACGACTACCGCTCACTAACTCTGTCTCGCTTGAAGCTCTACCGTCCTCCACAAACAAAGGCTCGATCCCATCAACTCCGCGAATCTTGTGTCAATTCAATTGAACGCACTTCGTCCTTCTGTGAAGCTGTCTGTATCTCTCTGTGAAGGTGATGGGAAAAATGGCCTCGTATCTGTTCCAAACATCAACAACAGCTTGTCTATAGGATTGTCTGTTGTTTTTGTTGAAGAATGAACCCCATGGGCCATGTACTTTTTCTTGTTGTAACTGGTGAAATGTTTGTCCGTTGCTGCTTTCCTCTTGTAAGCTAGTTTAATGCTGCCATTGTTCTCAGGGATAATACGACAGACTTTCCCACGTTATACACAAAGTACATTGAGGATAATAAGCAATTCGTACACCAATATGGCGAGTGAATTAAGCGTTGTGGAGCATGCCACGATAGGACTGACCGAAACAGAGAAGCAAGTGGTGCATACGCTCCAAAGTGCCACGCAATACGCGCATACAAAGAACCCCAGTAGCAGTGTAGTGGTCCGAATAGCGGGAGGATGGGTTCGTGATAAACTTTTGGGCCTCCCCAATCATGACTTTGATATTGCCGTGGATACAATGACGGGCCAGGAATTCGCTCAGATTGTCGCCGAGTACCTACGACAGCGGGGCCAGGAAGCGCATTCAGTGGCCGTCATTCAAGCTAATCCAGGACAATCTAAACACCTAGAGACGGCCACAACCAAAATTCATGGCATTGATGTGGATTTCGTGAACTTACGGAGCGAAGAGTACGCTCAGGAGAGTCGGATTCCTGTGATGGTAAGCCGCAGGATGGTGCATGATACGTAACTTTTTCTTCCAAGGACTTCTTTATGTATCGAATTTTTTTTAAATGAAATTGCTTCAGAAATTTGGTTCAGCAGAAGAAGATGCCGAACGAAGAGACTTCACCTTGAATTCACTCTTCTTCAATTTGAACGAGGAGTGCATCGAAGACTACACGGGCAAGGTACGGATCTAGATGCGTTCATCTCGAAGCGGCTCTTTCTCTCCTCTTACCGGTGCTTTTTGGCCTAGGATGTCTGCAGGGCTATCAAGACTTGAAAAATGACAGAATCCGCACTCCACTCGAACCACATACGACGCTGATGGATGATCCTTTAAGGGTCATGAGGGCTGTCCGATTCGCTTCAAAATATGCTTTCCATGTAGACAAAGACTTATGGGGTACTATGCAGAGAGAAACCGTTCGGACGGCGCTTCAAGAGAAGGTGTCCAAAGAACGAGTGGGGACGGAGTTCTCCGGAATGATGCTCGGACCTCGTCCTGTAGGAGCTTTACGAATACTTCATGAGACAAGACTCCTAGGCATTGTATTACAACCAACGCGCATACTTGACAAGGACGAAGCGGATCATAATTTGCTCCAAGGGTCGCGAGGCAAAGTGCCGAACCCTTTCACTTCAGAATACCCTGATATGGGCGTTTTTTGTCTCCGCCGAGCATTAGACGAAGGAATGGACGTAGTGGAAATGCTTAACAAACAGTGGACAGGAAGCAACAGTTCAATTCTTCCTACAATACACTTGGATGGTCAAGATTCGACGAACGGGAGTGAAGCAGATGCTATGAAGTTGGTTCACAATATAACAGTTGACGTACGAAGGAAGAGTGGAGCTGGGGAAGCTGGTAGTGAGAGCATGTGGGAGAAGGAATGGACTCAATCTCATCTTAAAGATGACCACAGCCGAAGTATGGACGGCGACAAAGAAACAGTACAGAATCTACTTCTTGCGGCGGTTACATGGCCCTGTCGTATGCTTTTGGCGGATGATGATGCCAAGCGAAAGCATCCGATATCTTTCATCCAGTCTGTAGTGAAATGCCACTTGAAGTGGAATACGCGCATTGCCACACGAGTGTATTCCATTCAGATTTGCACTGAGCGCCTGCTCAATGTGTTCAAAGAACTGGAAGTAAAAGGGACAGATGTTGATGATGACACCAGGCTATTGTTGGGGAAAGCAGTTCGCGAAGCCGGTCCGCTGTGGACAAGTGCTCTACACATTGCTGCTGCTGTTAAATCTGTCGAACGAGAAGCATCCGCTCCGCTCGACGCATCAGAGGTGGAAACCGTTCTAAATTCCTTCAAGCTTATTCCGGAAGCAGCAAAAGAATGGAAAGTTTCGGAAGCCTGGAAAATGCAACCACATTTGAATGTAAGCATCATTGCATTTATGTGTCTATTTTAGTTCATTGGTTATCTTACTCTTCGACCGACGCACAGGGTAAAGAGTTGATGAAATTAGGAGCAGCGAAAGGACCTCAGTTAGGTGCTCTGATTGAGGAGCAGATTAATTGGATTTTGCTACATCCGTGTGGCACTTATGAAGAGTGTAGCGAGTACATGAAGGAGCTTATTTCAAGGAAGACTTCGGCCACATAGTTGATGGGGATACATAGGCAGCTTCTCCGTTACCATGATATACACAGCAATAGATGGCCGCATTGATAGATAGTGGTTCAAAATATGTCGGTAGGCAGCCCAAAGCACAGCTTATCCCGACTGGGCTGACGGATGTCGAATACCCAAGCCAGTTTCTCTCCACTCTCGTTCTTGCCGTTCTAGATCGTCAAGTGTAGGACCTGTAGTTGAAACATAAACGAGAAAGACCAATATCTACGTGCTTGCTCGCGCGTGAGTCAACATCGAGAATCTACCTACGGCTATTGTCGGCCGCTGCCGTCACTGCTGACCCTTCGTCAATTTCTGCTTCATTCAATTCCAATGCCCCCTGAGCCAGCACGGAAGGGTCATCTACCATACGGGGGATGGGTGGAACGACATTAATATCTGCATCGAAAAGCCTAATCTCTCTCTCTCTCCAATGTAGTCCAGAATGCGCTCAAAAAATTGTCGTACCATCAAATTGCAGCTTCCTGCGTCTCAATTTCGGATCTACCAGTAAGTGCCTCGTCTCTGGTGGAGCAACATCAAGGAACTTTGTATCCTGCAGACCCATTATAAGGCAAGATAAGCTCAATGAAAGCACCTAAACGTCCGGGACGAAGCAGGATGTCGTACCGATTTCACCGCCATCGCTCCCCGTTACTGACCGCAAGCAACACCGGCGCCTAGTGGATCTTCAATTTTTCCTCTTATTTTCCTCTCTCAGACAATCATACCGGTATCATTCATCCCTCCAGACGAGATATCGACCTCTTAAATCTCAACTTCACAAAACGGAGCAAGTTTGTGAAGTTGAGAGTTGCAGTTTTGGTGAGGCGTTAATCGTTCGAACGCCTTCCGGGAAACGGGGCTCCGGCCGCCTGTAGAAACGGAGTCCTCTTGCGGCGCTGAGCGTCCAGCGCAGCGTTGGATGTTTCATGTGGAAAGTGTTTGTCAAAAGTGTACGTGAGCGCTGGTACGGCGTGCTCGCAAAAGTATTCGCGTGGAATTGTATTCAGTGAACAACGGGGCATTGAACTCTATCAGCTAGTGGCAGAGTTATCCAACGTCTCGATATTCTACCCTTCAGGTGTAGACATCCAGTACCTATCGGCGGGACCAAAGTCTCGGTATTCTACCCTTCAGGTGTAGACATCCAGTACCTTTCGTACACTCAAAGAGTCTACGTCATCGCTTTGCCACGGCGGTGGCCTAGTGGTGAATGAGAAAGTCTCAGACGACACCATGACTTCAACGCAGCAGCAGCAAGAATTACAGCAGGCCTCCAGCACAGGAGATCAGGTCACTCTTCTCAAACTACTAAGGGAAGCAGATACAAACATCAGTGGAAAAGATAAGGTACGAACAATTAAAAACACGCTGCATTGGGTCCTGGCTTCACTATCCGCTTCTTTGTCGTTGCAGGCTGGATGGACTGCTCTCATGCGTGCAGCAGTAAATGGACATCATAATATAGTTACCGTTTTACTGCAAGCTGAGTTTCCTCCGGAAATCAACTGCCAAAACAAAGTGAGCATATTTCCCCTCAGAGACAGAGAGTATGTAGACGGCAACGTCTCTTTTCATGCAGTTTGGCAAGACAGCACTACATTACGCTTGTGGTAAGGGTCATTCTGTCATTGTTAAAGCTTTGCTATTCTACGGGGCCAATCCAAGGATCCAAGACAAGGCGGGGAAAACTCCTTTGGATGACTGCGTTGAAAGCCAGTATGTTATTGCTGCTTCCCTTACGTACCATCCGTTCTTGTTTTATGCATGCCACTCTTCCACAGAAATACTCGACTACTTACCGAAATTGAGCAAAACTTCCCGGCCATAGTTCTTCCTCCTCGCATGGAGCCTCCTCATTTGGAGTATGCGCTACCAAACATGATTTGTTCCGGCTGGAAAGCTCCGACAGTGGAATTCGATGAGGATTTGACCCAAGAAGAGAAGAACGAAATCGGAACAACAGAGTACAGATTGCAACTTGCAGTCAAAAACAATGGGCCACCACAATGGAAAACTATAGCTCTTTGTATCAAAGCTGTTACGTTTCGAGTGCGGGGAGTTGACCCTGCGACCGAGTATGTGCTTCGTGTTTCCGCTAAGAATCAATTTGGATGGGGACCCTGGTCACCTCCAAGCGAAATAATGAAGACGAAACAGCTACTGCGTACTCCCAGCAATGTGGATTCTACTTCATCCATCGACTCGGAATGCTCTAGTGACGATGATCAAGTCAGAAATACGGGAAGGCTGTCTCATAGTTCCGTTGATTCCCAAGACTGCGAAGAGAGTGCCGAGTCATTACCAAACCTTAGCGCTAGAGAGGGAATTATGTTCAGCAACACAGAGCAATACAGAGGCGCTAGGTCCGTAAACACATCGGGATTTCCAGCACAAAAAACCGGTACTGGAACACCGCCGAAATTTTACGCCAACACCGACAAATCGAAAGTCAATAGCGGTGGAAGCTCGAGCAGATCTCCACCTAGCAAACTTGACCCGCATAATCGATTTCCAAACGCTGACAACACCACTCCTAGAAAGCCAACATCTCTCCCATCCATCCAGAGGAAAAACTCTACCGGTAGCGTTCCAGAGTCATATTCCCAAGCGGAAAAAGAAAAGGACACAACCACTGTGGTCATTCGCAACTTGCAACGGCAAAACGGGGAGCTATCGAAGGAAGTCAGGAAGCTTAACGGAGATCCACAGGCGATCGACGAGCTAAGTTTAGAAGTAAGTTATGAGTCAAGGGTTCCTTCATTTCTATGTTATTACCCTCGCTGCTTCTGGTGCCCACAGGAATTACGTTCATTGGAGTCAACGCTGGAGCAAGCCCTCCAAAGAACTCGAAGAAGACGAGACGTTAAGATCCAGGAGTCCATGGGCACGGAACTGGAAAGAAAACTTTGCGTCGCATGTTGTTGCCAGGAGAAAACGGTTTTGCTTCTTCCTTGCAAGCACTTGTGCATGTGTGATGACTGCTCCTCGCAATTAATGGAAGCAGCCGCTGAAGATGCTCGGCGCTCTCGAAACGAAGACTTGAAGCCGCATTGCCCTATATGCAGGGCAGAAGTGTCACAACTCATGAGTATATTCAGCTAGGCAAAAAAACGCAGGCATAATCAACGTTAATGTAAAAGAAGGACGTGTTACAAACATCGCGGGTGGATTCAGTAGAGCCTATTTCGGACAATTAAGTGCGAAACAGAGAGAATGCACAGCTATCAAGGTTTAGGATTCATATGTGTCAGTGACGGTACTTTCGACTCTATTTAAACCAATAATGCTTCCCAAAGTGGAGCGCTTTCTAAACAACGAAATGGAGCTTCACATTGGAGTCCCTCTATTGCTCCGCGTTTTCTTTGTATTTTGCATATAGTCGTGACCACCCGAAACATCGCCGTGCGAGGCCATGCGTCCACTCATGCATTCGAGGTATCGATCCAAAGGGGGTCTATACTTATTGTCGTCGTCCTCGGTATCTCCGATAGCAGTATTGCTCGATTGATTCTCGCGTTCACGGATTAGTTCACTGGAGTAGCTCCGCTCTGCAACTTGGCAAACTTTCTGTATATCTCTAGCTGTAAGTCCTTCACTAGCTTGAACTACCTCCTCCAACTCTCCCGCGCCGAAGTGCTTCGCATATTGTCGCCAGATCTGTCTTCGTGCTTCCTTGTCCGGAAGTCCGAAGTGTAAGGCGAGCGACGCCCTACTTTTCAAGGCATCATCCAGCGCACGGTCATGATTGGTCGCTAGGACGACAACAACTTTATTCTTTTGTTCAATGCCCTCTAACCACTTGAGAAAAATACTGAGCAGGCGCTGGTCATAGCTGCTCATTCCGGCTCTAGCGCGGGAGGGGAAAAAAGTTTCCGCCTCATCGACGAAGACAACGGCACCTTCCGGTAGTGATGAGATCTTCTGGAGTATCTGGTCCAATTTCTTCTGCGACTCTCCATACAGTGACGTCGCAATTGATTCAAACGATAAGCACACCATTGGAACATCAATCTGGCTAGCAATGATACGTGCTGTGGTCGTCTTCCCCGTTCCTGGAGGGCCGTAGAAAACATAGCAGCCTGACAGCTGAGAAGCATTGGAGGGCCTCCGGCGCGTCGCAGCGGATACACGATCGTAGACATCCGGATATTTGCGTGGGAGCAGAATATTTTCTTCGACAGCATGCTTAATATAGTCATACCCCGCTAAATTGTCCCAGTCCACGCCATCCATAGCGTGGCTCTCTCGTGTGTAGACCGAGCATGGAAGATCCCTAAGTTCTTCCGGTACATCTTCCCCATGGTGTGTGGGCGTTTGATTCTTGCGACCCATGAATTGAGCAAGAATATCTTCACGTGAAGGCGTGCGCTTCGGATTGGCTCTTTCGTTGTTGAAAGCCGCGGCGTATTCCCGCAGAATTTTATTTAGCTGACCTCGGGGAATCGATTGGACATTGTGGCTGCGGAACCAGGACAGATAGTACTTTGCTCCATAAAGGGGATCTATCTTCCCCAATGCTGACTGGAACTCCGTAAAAGAGGTACTAGAATATAACGATTGTTCCCAGTTTTGAATCATGAATTGCTTAAAACGATCTCTCATCCATTGCAGTCTGTCATGTCTCTGCTGAGCGAAATGCGCCTCCTTCGGGTTACCAGGGGTGCGTTTTGGTACAGATTTGAGTGGCAAGTATCGAACGGCAACTCGCGGATGTCCTTCGACTGCCGTGACGTTCCGATGGCCAGATACATCCCTTGGCGGCGATCTCAGGAAGTACTTATTCGCATCCTGCTTTTCCGTCAAGGAAAACTGGGAGATCCACCAAAACCACTCCCGTTTAATGTCCTCCCGGTTGTTGCGCAACCATTTGGAAAACTTGGAGGCATTGGACTGCGAATCCTGTTGTCCTGGGTCAAAATCCTCTCGTAGTCTCTCTGGGTAGACACAATACAATCAGTCAACCAAGCACCAACAACAGCTTTCTGAGTATGAGCATATCCTCCTTACCATAAGGGTTGTGCGGAACATTGTTAGTCCACTCGATTTGTCTGAATAACGCTTCAAAATAGGAATCGGTAATCACGCGCAGTGTGTCCTTGGTAAACCCCTGTATCCCAGAGGTGTTATTGTCTATGGCGTTGACCCGGAATATCATAGCACCAGAGGTACCATCGATTTCGACATCCACATCTGTACGAGAAAAGAATGAACTGTGATTTACTGTCACAACCCGTTCATTACACCCATCAGATATGCACATACTGTTATTGCGGTCATCCACTCCAATAACGCGGAACTTCTCAGAGCTATGAAAATAAACGTTTCCATCGACACGAGATAGCCACTCAATCACCGTTTCATTTATGCCTTCTTCCATTGCTTCAGTTTGCTCCGTTGGTGCTTCTGCTGATGGATCCTTGGCCGCGACTCGAGACGTAATGCGTTGGAGCATGCCAGAGGCGTCCATGACTGGCAGCTCGATGGAAATCGCCAGCGAAGTGTCGTTATGCTGAATTTTGGTGACAAACACATTCGGTACACCTGGGTGCCTGTATCCTTCGATACCCAGATGATCTCGTACAGCATCGATTGGGTTTATTATCATCTCCAGGAGCTCCTCGAAGTCCATCACTTCCTCCTTGGGGAGCCATTTCCCAAGTGACCGCTGAAATATTTTGTAGGCTTGGAGCTTCCGCTTCTCCCCTTCTGGATCCACATTGTATGTGGGCTGTAGTGTCTCGGGAAGGGCAATATCGTCCGTATCATCTTCCGGCTGATCAGCCGCGGCTGCAACAACCGAGGCCTCTTTTTGAGCCGTCTTTTTCTTTTTATCCGACGACGTTGACGCTGATTTCTTCCTCTTTTCCGGTGAATCATTGCTAGCAGCACATGATGCAACTCCTCCTGTCATCAAGGAGGCTGCCATTATAGTCATAAACGAGCCAAACGTGGCCCTCGTATCTCCTGACCATTCCCCACCGCGCCCTTGTGGCTCTTCTAGGCGCAATACAGAGCAGCTCCCACACTGATTCGAAGCTACTCTATGGCATGAAGAGAATACTCTACGACATGACGCTCGTAAACGTGAATGCAATGGAAAACGCCACGATCTGACCTTGGTGGAGGCCCGGGGGACCTGGAAACGATGCATTTTGTGGCTAGTATAGAGAGTTTCCTCTCTTACTGTATCCGTGGTCTACTAGAGGAATTATTACTACCAACTACAGGACCAACAACTCTAGTCTAGTTTAGGCTACCAATATACGGGCTCCACACGTCGTACGGGTCGTCACACAACGACTCACAAGTTGGCGTGGTAATACGGTGGAAGCAAGCAAGGCGTATATTGTAGGCCTAAGGGCAACAGACGGCTACAAGACCGCTTAGGACAGACCCGGTAGAATCGTAGCGACACCCCCCTTTTTGAAAACGATCAGCTCCGAGTTCATCGGAAGTTTACAACTGCGGTCGCCTTGGACTTGACAGATCCTCGATTCTCCCTTGACAATGGCGTACCTGTCGGTATCAGTGACGCCCTCCTGAATTTTCCCGATATTCACGTTGGCAGAGTTGGTGATGAGTACCAGGGAACAGAAACATTCCAGATCAGTCAATTCTTTCGGCAAGGCCTTCTCCACTTCGTCAATTATTTCACCTGTCCCTACTGAGGTATTTTCCAGATAATTCCTATACTGAAATAGCACGAGATGCTGTTTACGCCTGTCTCCGAGTGTAATGGGCTCTTGAAGTAAAATGGCATCATCGCTGTGGGACGGTCCTTTCCTAACGTACAACGTCCACCGTTCCAGAAGGGGCAATACAGCCCCCCAGTCTTTCGGATACAGGTGGGGCCCATTGGACGGAATCTCATATAATAATGCAGGAATCTCTTTAAGTTGCGCCTTAAAGTCATCCTCTCTCTTTCCCTTTAGCGTTTTCCTCGGACCCTTCTCATTGAGAACCGCGGGGATGAATCGCATAGTTTCAATTCTCGCTGGCTGGTTGCCCCAAACCGTAGCCTCTGCTGGAATCCCGCCAAAGGCATGTCTCCACAGTAACGGGGCTTTGGTTGAGGTGTACTGCAATCCGAAAACCGATACTCTCATTCGGATGACAAAGGGAACTAAGAGCTCAAAATGGTCGTCCGTATTGCACTTGGCCCAGTCGACTAACGACATCAACTGCGCACTCCGATCTAACTCGTCTACAAGAGATCGAAAATCAACACTCTCAGTGATGCACTTCGGAAGAGATATTACGATGGTATCCGTTGCTGCATCACGGGATTTAACGTATCCGTACAACATCCGAACTAAATCTATCATTTCCATCTCATTGTAAGTCTTATCTCGCCAGATCAAATCAGGATTTTCAGAGCATAGCGTTCTTATGTGTTCAGCTACGCCACCCACCAAAGATTGAGGGCATATGGCCAAATTCCATTGTGCTACTATAAAGAGCAAGACAACATACTCAACCGCACCCTCATTTACTTTCCAATATGAAAATGTATCCGCGACCACAGACTGCATCACTTTAGCCACTCTCTTTTCGCAGAGTAGATCGTTGAGTTCACTGCTCTCGAACGGTGCAGTTATCAATCTGGGAGCGCCACCGCTATACTTGAGTACGATTTCGGCTGCTTTTGTAATATCTGCATGACGAACCGGGCGCTTAAACCGCAATGCAATCATCTCCTTGACATGCGACAGTTCTAGGGTAGTTAGCCACAGGGGAAAGGACCTCGTGGGAGACTGTACGTTAGTCTTTGTCTTTAACAGTTGCAATCGGCCAACATCCTCATCTTTACTACTAAGGTACAGTGAAAGCCCTGGCTGTTTCAGAGGGAATTCACTCCACAAGTATCGGATTCGTTTGACTCGCTCCATCACAGGAGCACGATAGTCAGCGCTGCTGCTTTGGGAGTAGTTTCCCAGTTCATCGACGTGAATTAACACGTGGGGATGACCACTTTGTTCCCACTCCATAAGGGTCAAAAATTTGAGCCACACATCACTGGCAGTAGGAACATGCCGCTTGGTATCCCACAACACCTCGAAGCTGTCTCGTTGCTCATTGCTCAAAACCCGTCGATATGACTGTGACGCCATGTCGTATTGAACCGCATCTAGGAGAGCACGGTACATAATTAAAGATGCCAGAGTAGTAGCTGCAACAAATAACCAGAACGAGAACATCATACCAAAGGATAGATTGTGTTGCCCACGAGGGAAAGTGCTTACGGTCTTTGTCACTACTGGACGGAAGTAACGACGCATGAGCTAGACCCATGCCTCTTACTGTGTTCATTACATCGTCTATATGCGGTTCCGACAAGTCACCCCGCGCTCTGAGGTTGGACCTAATCTCCTCTTCTCGCAAATGAAACTGTCTAAGGCACTGTATCCCGAGCTGTGTTTTACCAGAGCCAACCGATAAGGCTGTGTAGGGTGTTACCTTTCTCGCTGAATCTGTGTGGGCGAAAAATGATGTGTGTATGCTCAAGGCCAAATCTGCCAAATCTTTAGTTCGATTGACGAATATCTCATAACAATCTTTAGAGAGCGCGTCGGTAGACACCGTCCCAAGATGTTCGGGCCAATCCGCAGCGCCTCCTGCAAACACGAAGTAAAGCAATATCAGCCAACAATATGGTGAAGGAAGAATAAAACCATAGCAGTAGCGTTCAATAGAAAAAACATTGGCAATGCATCGGTGAAACTATATGCAGCATATGCTGAAGGAAGTACCAGTAGCGGATTCGTGCTCCTCTACCAATTATTCTTTTAAGTTTTGGTGTTGTTTACTCACCTGGACGATAACTCGAGGTTCCTGCAAATATAGAGCAAAACAAGACAACACAGCAATGTGGTGAAAGAACAAAACCACAGCAGCATCTATACGGATTTCTGCTTTGAACTTTAGTGTTTACGAGAACAAATTGGTAACAAAAGCAGCTTCACCGCACCCTACTCCCTTCACTCTTGCACCATCGTAATGTTTCCATTGGTCCCCATTTACCCTAGTTTCCCCGTCTCTTTACGTGTAGCACAGCTCCTTTATCCCTTGCTCCATTTTCGAGCAATACGAAGGAAGAAACAACATAGCAACAAGGGTTCACAGTCTCATAAAGTTCACTTACCTGCTCCGCCACTAGAACTTGTAGATGTACCGCTTCCTGCAAATAAAATGTCGTTATAAAGAATGAAACCACCATAGCAGCATCTTTACATCGCAGTCATTTACCACCCATGTACTCTCTGCTTTGTGTAAATGCGAGTGTGCCCAAAAGGTTGGCCGTATCCGTGTGGTCCCTTCCAAGTAGAATCCTAAAGAACGTTTGAGCCTCTGCTTCGGAGGTGAAAGGAACGTCTCCAAACCGCAGCGTATCCTGTTCCACCTGTGTGACGCATTCCGTTTTCTGACTGTCAGATAACAGCCGCCGTTCTTGCAACCACTTTATTAGTGCTTGACGTGCTGCATTGGACAATGGATGACGACGGACAAGATCAAGGGCATGGCACTTTAAGCACGACAACGCCAGCTATGGCGATTCTGAGGAGTCACGTACGGTCGGCAGGAAGTCCTTGCTTGCCTGCATCGTGCTCTTGTCCTGTGTGACAACAAAACTAGAAATCAAATGTCTACTGGTACGTTTCAGCGTATCCAGATGAAAAAAATACTAGGAAGGAAGCAGCAGAGCACAAGAGGCATGGAAAGAACTAAAGGACCGAGTGTGTGACCGAGAGCAGGAAGGAAGTTCACGTGTGACAGATAGCAGGAAGTTGACCGGATCCTCGGTGTACCAGAAAACAGAAAGGGCTTAGAGAGAGTAGCATCGTACGTACCGTGTCGGGTGCGCTTCCCCCTTCGAGTGGGTGTTTCCCCGGAGGACGACATCATGAAGCTTATGAGAGCTCTTTTTTACGGCAGGGAACTAAACCAAAGGACCACCTTTTGAAAAGCACGAAAAGAAAAAGTATGTGCTACAATGGAGCCGCAGAGACAACAATCCCAGAGTGTACAACTAAAGCGAGCTCTGTTTAGTCTTTGCTTTGTCCGGCTAACAACAAGTTTGTACGACTGGTATTATACGCTACCTGCACGGCTAGGAAAACGACAAAAAAAAACTTTTCCAGTCTGCTGCAGGTACAGTTAGTTTCATCAATTGTATGGGGTAATGTTCCCTAGTGCACCTTATTCATAAAATGGGGAATGGAAGAAAGAACGTCGCGCCAAAGTTTTACAGTAGTACCCATGAGACCGTCCGTGGCGTATGATTCCTGTCAATTGGAGTGATAAATCACTGAACCAAATTGTAATGGACCGCTAAGCTGAGCAGTGTCTGTTGATCGCTTGGAGCAAGGGGATGTCAATACTCCTTCGTTAGGGAAGTAGTCCCTCGCGCTTATTGGATCTAAGAGACAAGCTTGGGAAATTTGCTGTGCTGAGGCTTCCCGGCCGGTGGGCTATCTGTCACATTTGTGTGTGTGTGCTGAGGATGCCGAGAGGGCCTCGCCCACTGACACCGTAGCCTGTTGGGCCGCTGATTTTTGTATACTGTACTTTCATACGGTGTCCACTCCTTGGATTTGTCAGCAAGAACAAAGAGAGTTTCTCATGTAGTAAATACGGATATTCCAGATACTAAATCGAATGCGAGCCAATGAGTCGTCGTAGTTGGACCGATAAATCAGTGAGCCGAACGACGGGAATGAACTGCTCATTCGAATGCGGGCGAATGGGTGCTGGTTGTTGGATCAATAAATCACTGAACCGGACGGAACCGCTCCTTGCTTCTGAAATTCCTTCGAATGCAAGCTACCAAGTTCTGGTAGTTGGATCAGTAAATCACTGAACCGAACGGGAATGAGCCGGTTGCTCAGCAACTTACGGTAAGTTCAGTGCACGTTGACTTGATAGCCTGGATGGCCGGCAGTGGCAGAAGGCCCGTTATGTTTGTGTCCACACCCGAAGACACGTCGAGGCTTCTTTGACCGGGTAGCATTCTTGCTCTAACTGGATTTAACAAAAACAGGCTCATTCCAGGTAAGCCTTCCTGTGGACATTCGAGTTCGTTCCCAATCAAATGGGTGCTGTCCTGGTACAACACGCCTTCATTCAATGGCCAAAAAATGCTCAGTGAATTTTCCCCAACGAAACAAGAGAGCGTTGACTGTACAATAGTAAGTACGGATCTTCCGGATGAAAGCGGATGTGAACCTGGTCAAAAATGGTATCCATTCTCGTTCTTGATTGTTCCAATATTGTGGGTCTAGATAGAAAACAAATTCTGGATTCGGGTTTGAAGAGCTATTGCCACGTCCTGTCATATTTGCTTGACCTGCCATAGTAAAAATATCCACTTCTGTTTTAGTGAAGATATTCCACTTTGAGATAATTATGAACGTTTCCGACCTGCTCCGTTACTTCATCGGATGTGAAAAGCATTCAAAAAAGTATCCATAGTGTTCGAAGTCTCATGTTCGGTTCATCATCTCCCGGCATTATTTTGTTTCGTGATCTACTACTCGGAATATAACTACCAGCCCATCGATTATTAACATAGTTTCCATCATTGCTGCTATAATTATATGTGATTGTAGGTTTAAAGGGTGCTTCGAGTGAAGTAATATTGGATTGCCAAAATTAATTGAATTTGCATTCAAAGTTCCTCCCCACTGCGAATTTCAAAGCGTCCACTCGTGTTTCCCCTCTTAAACGGATTACTTCTGTCTTCCGTGGTATCATCACCAAAGATGCTTGTTATCACTGATGTTAATTCATTTTCCCAATCGGATGTATTTGACTCAGATAATTCTGCGACTGCCGGTATCGTAAAACTACCGTAGGTGGTTGCCCTGATGAGTCACAACGATATCAAGTATAGCGACAGAGATATCAATCGATAACGATCCTCACTAGCATCGGCGTAAAAATCTGATTTGAGGAGAACGACGGGACTATCTCCTCGCCTTCTTCCGCACACACACACACACACACACACACACACACACACACACACACAAATGTGACAGATAGCCCACCGGCCGGGAAGTTGACCGCATCCTCTTAACGCGTGTTAAGCAGCGACGGGCTCGCTGTTCCTGCAGTCTCCGCACACACTGGGTGACACACAGGACGTCGCAGACAGGCAACAAACACCCTCGGTAGAATAGTATTCACCGCCCGAATGTGTTGTCTACGCAATTGATGCGTGCGTATGTAAGTTTTTTGAGACAAACAGAGTGTCTTTGGGTAGGAACATAGAGCACCAAACGTAGGGTGCCTGTATTGTATTCTCGCTAGAGCGACTGGTACAAAGTGTTGTTGAAGGCGAAGAAACCTCGCTACCCGGTTGGTTGTACAGTGGAGCTTCCGTACCGGGTATGTAGTGTACGATGGGCAACGAGCACTCATCTCCCGCTTCCTCGTCCCACTCGGCAGGGGAAGATGCTGACGAAGTGGCCATGGAGTTCCCCTTGAAGCTCACAATCAAAGATAAAAGAGAGCTGAAACAAGCCTGTGAAGACACCGGTGACGCGAAGGTCATCTCCCATTTGTTCTCCCAGTACCCTCATTTGAACATCAACCATATCGGATTGGATGAGGTGCGTAACAGTATTCATCTCCCATTCCTGTCTTCTCTTGGGTCGCTTGGAACTGCGTCATGGAATGCGTGCAGGAAGGAAGAACACCCCTGTATGCCGCCTGTCAGAATGGTTTCAAAAAAGTCGCCCAAGTTTTACTTGACAAATACCCCGATGATGTCGACCGGAAGAACCCCAAAGTATGTGGAAATCACCCCTCTTTGAGTGTTCAACAGCTTGCTTGGTCACCTCGGAACGTGGAACGCAGTATCATAAAACACCTCTAAGCGGCTGCATCTTGAAGCGGACCACCAAGAATCCGCTGTATTCAAACAAACACCCTAATTTTGCTCCCCCCGAGGAGATAATTGAAATGCTGGTGAACGAATATAATGCCGATGTCAACTCAATGGACCAGAGCCAGCATACACCACTGCATTGGGCAGCGTACTTGGGCTACATGGAAGCAGCTCAAATCATACTGGACTCTGGACGAGCCAATCTAACGCTCAAGAACTTTGTATGTATACATTAGAATTAACTTGGTTAACGCACTCCTGTTTGACGTCCTATCGATTTTGTCTACAGGCTGGTCAAACCCCGTATGATCTCGCGGTCCACACTGGACACGATGAGGTAGCGCAGCTGTTGAAACAGCACATGTCTCGAGAAGCCATTCAGACTTTTGCGTAGAAAGCACTTATGTTTCATTTTCTTTACTCAAGGCTGCTGCATCAAGCCAGCCAAGGGAACTCATCCCTTCTTATCTCTATCAATAGCCTTTGCTACTTTTCTAGACTGTATCAAGTTGCATCTGCCCTTTCCAGACGATGCATATAACCCTTCTCAACATATGGTAAAAAGCGTAACACTTACGCTGCCTTACAAAATGTATATCCATCTCTTTACCCTAGTCTCTCCTGTTCAGCCCAAGACGGCAAGCTGCTGCGATGTCATTAGACTTCGTCTTTGGTGCGCCTGGATCCGACACTCTTACTTCCTTTGGAACCAAGACGATTCTTGGAATCTGGACACGATTCAATTGTGACAATGGAGGTTGCCCTGAGGAGCAACGATGCCAATAGCAGAGAGACCGATTCTGTAAGCCTGTGTTTGTTATCTGGATTCGATTCCAAGCTATTCTGAAGGTACCGCAGGATCCTCACCATCATGTTCAGCGTATCTATAAAGCAATGTTGCTTTCCATGTTCCTCGACAGCCGTTTGTTCCAAAGTTTCTTTCAGACCATAAGTAGATCGCAGTTCTCCTACAATGTGCGAGAACCTCTCGAAAGGAAGAATTCCAGAAGACCCTTGACTGAGACTGCTGCGGAGGGCTGACTCGTTCCCCTTAGCCTCGTCTTCCGTGACAAAACCCTCAGACGGGCGATTTAGCATGTTAAATGCAGTCTCCATCTTTGACGAAAACTTTTCACTGGAGGAATCAGACTCCTCGTGCTCCGATTTGGTAGACAAGTGAGTAGCCGCATGAGAGAGCACCTCACGAGTAAATTCTTGGCTTAGGAATTGAAGCCATGTATGGAACATTTTACTCTTGCAGAATTTGCAACGTTTGTTAAGAGAGGATTCGAAAGCAAGACTTGTTTCCAGCAATACTCCAAGATAGCCGGTGCTGCAACATATAGCAACCAGCGAAGTCAACTTTTGCAAGTGATGTAGCTGGCCCAACGCGTCTTCGGCAGAGTGCTCGTTTGTCTCATTCTCCGGACCGCTCCAGACCGCAAATTTCACAAGGAACTTGACAATGCGACCAAGATGTTCTCCTATAAGTTGGATCAACCTTCTGTTGTGGACGCGAACCTGGACTCCCAAATCTTCGCATTGACTTCCCAACGCAGTCTCGTCCTTCTTCAAATTCAGAATATCCTGCTGCAGTTTCTGTATGCCTACCTCCACTCTGACGAATCGTTTGATGTCGTCTGTAGCACTAGCCCTAGATATTTTATATTTCTCCCCACCTCCAGACTGCGTCAAATCAGTTATGACCTCGTCTGAAGCACAAATCAAGCGATGGAACACCAAAGACACGAGTTGCAGTGTGTTCTCCTGAGGATTCTCCTGGAGGATTGCATCAGTGAACAGGGACTTAAGCAAAGGGTAGTGCTGAAGTATCTCCTCTTTGCTTGTGCTACCCCGAAAGCTTTGTCGCAAAGATACGCAGCTGTTGAACCAGTCCGCCCACGTATCCGTTGCTCTTCCGTTCCGGAGAGTATGCTCGTTCCACTTCCAAAGAGCGTCAATAGAAGATGACCAGGTCTCCCGAATTTGAGGGAAACTTCCTATCGCACTCTTGACATAAAAGTTGCCGAAAGGGGAGAACATTACGTATCTAAAGTTTTCTTCAGCATGTTCCTCAACTGAGAGATTTTCTTCCTCTCCTTGAGCCGCCTCTTCCGGTTCTTTCTCTTCTTCCTCATCGTGTTCCAGGACATCCTGTGACTCTTCAGGAGCATCCGGAAAGAATGCATCCTGTTTACGGCCCATACATGTAGCTGTGCGGGGCGTGCTGCTCGAGCGAGTAGTGCTAGCCCGTTTTGGAGTCCTTCTTCGGCTTGTTGGACGCTGACGCTCGTGGCTAGCATCGACGCTGTCACCTCTCGTCAAAATCGAGGGGAACCTTTCTTTTTTGGACGTAGAATGCTTCTTCCGGAGTTCTGGGCCGTAGCTTTGGCTCCTCTTAGGTTTTCTAGAGCTGTCAAATCTCCACGCAGGACGTTTAGCGCCTGACGTCTTTCTTTCTGCTTCAGTTGAGTCTGGCTTGTTTGCTGTTGGTTGTGGTGTTTTTGAAATAGTTCGTTCGACTGAGCGCTCACTTTGCTCACGGAAAGCCTTTGTTAGCCTGACTACAGCGTTTGCCAGTTGCTGGCCTGCTGGATACCATGGTGGACTTCTTCCAGGCTTCGTTTCCCGCTTAGATTGCATCGGCATAACGTCTTGCCTCTCTACGGACGTAACTTGTTGAGAATGGGTTTGACGACAGTTCTGGACGACCGTTCCTTCAGCATACTGTGTTGCTCTCGTAACTACATTCGCTGAGACATCTTTCCATCCCGTTTGACCCGACTCCTCATATTTGTTAAGGAACGGACTATCATACTCTGATGTTGCAGACGAACAGTTCGCCGTAGAAACCTGGATAGCTAAAGTAGCTGACGAAGCAGAGCACTGTGTCGTAGTGTGCCCATCAACATTTAGTGGTTTGTGGCTACTCAAAATAGGTGTGCCCTCATCACTTGAAACTGAGTTCGGGTATACTGACGCAGTGGGCACGGCGTTTGGAGCAGAGGCGCTCTCGTGTTCGCGGAGTCTTTCCCGTTTAAAGGAATCCCCCGGGATTTCTTTTTCCTGAGTAGGCGGCTGTGCCTCAAATGCTAATTCATTGCTTGACTCTTCCTGTAACGTTTCTTGTTTATTGCGCCCCTGTTGGTCCAACCTTCCCTCCCCAACAGCTACAGCGGGCGAGCGCATATCATAACTAGATACGTGCTGCTCATCTTGCTCGGATGCGATGGTGGTGTGATCTTGCTGGTACTCTTCACTCCTCATGGCTTCTGTTGATGTAGAATGCCCTTCCCCCGAAACGTGTCCGGTGACTCCTGCTTCCGTTGTGAAACGTTTATGATGATATGGCAAGTGATGTTCTTTATGCTCGGAAGCGAGTATGGTTCGATGTTGATCCGCTTCTCCCTCTACGGTCCCTTTCGACGGGGAGCGTCCTGCATACGGAGCATGCGATAAGTCACCTTCCGTTTGTCTCATTCCATCGGGGGCACCATATTCGGAATCAGCGATTCCATGGTTCACTGTTGCCGCCGAAGCATCGTATTGTTTGTCGGTCTCTTCAACTCGGGACTTCTGCAAGGCATGTATTCCCTCTGAAGTTGGAGGCGCGGGAGGTTTATTATTGTTACCTGTCTGACGGTTTGACACCGGCACCTCAGCAGGATTCACGTTGGTAGGAAACCCGGCGGCCTCATCATCTCCATGAGACGAACCGCAATGATTTTGCATGCCACCTACTGATTGCTGGGATATCGCACTCGTGCGTGAGATGGCAACCGTTCCAAGGGGTGCCCCTGGCTTTGTCTCAGCGGCCGAACAAGATTCTTTCGGGTTTTGCCCAGCCTTCTGAAGCTCTCGCTGTCGATGAAGAGATTTCCATAGACTCCAAGTCTGAAATAGTGCTTGCTTTCGTGAAAGTTGTTTAGAGAGATACGCGATAATGGCCCTCAATTTCCCACATTCGAGCGTTGCATTTTCTCTAGACTGCTGCGCACATTCCAAATGGCCGGCTAGCGTCAATGCTCTCCATCTCCCGAACGCTGACACCATGCGCTGCGTTGCTCGGATGGTGTCCATAAGTTCGCAAAACGAGTTGGTGTCAACAGTGATTTGATTGTTTTCCTTAGCAGTTACATGCGGAAGGGAGACACTGAAACATCTTCTATGAGCAAGAAGCAGATTCAATGTGGATCTATCCGTTTGATTGACTGTCGGAGAAGGCTTCTGCTGTGCCGTGCGATCCGTTTGTACTTTGTTTATCTCCCCCTCTGCTTGTTTACAGCGGTAATTCAATTCTAGGGACCGTTCCCTTTCACTCCAGTACTGTTCTCGCAGCGAGTCTACCTGCTGTTTAAATGAGTCTCGCGATTCCCGTAAATCAGCGTTTTCCTTTTCCAAATGCTTCTTTCCCGCAGCCTCTTCGTGAAGTGTAACAATACGGTTTTCTAGATCAGAAACTTTGGCTTCTAGCGTTTTATTTCGATCCCGTAATTGTTGCAACTCCAGTTTTGACCCTTGCTTAGCCTCAGTAAGTTCGCTCAGCGAGTGTCTCAGTTCCTCCTGGAGTTGACGAACTCTCTCCTGGGATGTCTGCTCAGATGCTAGAGACTCGTTGAGCCGGTCCATCTCCTTCTGTTTATCCTTGATTTGCTCATTGAGTTCCGCTATTCTCGATTCACCGCGTTCGACGTCCTGCTCTAATCTCTGCATCTGACTCTTCAACTCTCCCTCACGTTGTTCCATCATAGAGTTCTGGTCTTTGAGCCTTGCATTTTCTTCCTTAAATTGAGATATCTGTTGCTGCAACTGATCCAGTCTCTCTTTGTAAGAACTTTCCATGTCTCTATATTGATGTTTTACATTCTCCAACTGTCTCGAAAGTGCGGTTTTCTCCTCAACTTGGTTATGCTGGGTGTGAGCGGCATCATCTACTATCTTCTGCATCTCCTTAATCTGCGGTAGTGAAAACTATACGATAACCGGATAGCACAGGTTTCACGAATTTTTACAAGTATGCTGGCTTACATCACTTCGGCTCTGCTTCAGTAAGTGCTTGTAAGTGTGGTTTTTCTTCCTCAGCTTATTCAGCTCAATTAAGTACACGCTGTTACCACGGGTGCTATGTTTTGTTTCCTCCTGGGGATAATACGCAGTAGATACCATGTGTGGTAGTGGTTGAGTACTCGAGGAATCCGGCGAGTAGCGTCCGGCTAGTTGCTGGACTTGAAACGCAGAGCTGTCACTACTGCCGGGCTGCTGGTCGGCAAAGATTTTGCAGAGCGTCTGGTCGTAGTCCGCCGTGGAGAATTTTTTGTCCAAATATTTTCGTAGACGCAGTTTCTGCCCTTGTGGGGACAATTTCCGGGAATGTTTCTGATCGCGCTCATCCTTTGTACCACCACTTTTACCGGAAAAACGCGCTTCTTGACTCCTCCGCTCTCTTGCTCGATGGCTGTCCTCTGCAGAACGATGGTGACGACGTTCGGCCGGTTTGTACCCCGCAATTGTCGCATCCTTTTGTCCATGGTCCCCGGGGTCGTGCTTACTCTCAGCAGTGGGGAAAGACTCTGGAGGGGTGCGGTTGCGACGCGTGTGCGAAGTCTGAGCAAGTGCTTCTTTGTGCTCCAGTTCATTCACATTCTCCATCTGCTTGTCTTCGGGGGTATCATGTCCAGAATCCGCCATATTTCACTGAGATAGCGTGAAAAATGGGACTGGGAATGAAGCCGAATGAGAAAACGCGCGTTATTTGTTTGCCCCTCCTTCCCGTGCTGCCGGAATTTAACTTTCAATGCTTTAACCACAGCAACAAGGCTTCAAAGTTGCAACACTAATGAAATTGCAATGAGAGATACGGCAATTCTTATACAGGATCGTATTTTGACCGGATGCGATGCGCCAAACAAGTTGTCGAAGGTATCCACATCAGTCGCACTTGCGACTGAACTAACCGAGTCGAGTCGAGTGAATGTGGTAGTACATTGTACAAACTGTCTGGTTCCCTTGCATTATATGCGCGATTACTCCACATACTCTCTTGTGTGCAGAACTGTGATTAACTGCATCTTAGTCCTTTCGAATTCTTCATGGGTAGGCTATGAACAATTAAGAACAGGTACCCATACCACGTCCACAGGACACGGTGACCAGTATGTCGGTGCGGCTACTGGTTCTTCTATTGAGGATGGTGATATATCTGGAGCTGGTGATGCTACTGAATTTAAGTTTGTGATGAGGAAACTTACAATACGATTGAAGAGGACGCCGACTTATTCATCCTCAGCTTAGAACCCTGTCTACGAGACCCATTGGTGAAGCCTTAGCCGGAACTGGAAATACCTTCGTCACGGCCAAGGCAGGACAAAAACAGAGACTAAAATAGCGAGCGTGTGCCCCAACTTCGACCGTATATACTAGTTTTGTTCCTACCGGAAGATGTGTAGTCTACAGGTCACGTTGATGCGCCACATCTTAACATTGTGGCGCATCAACGTGACAGACAGTTTGGCCGTCATGTTCGCCACGCGGCGACTAGAACCCGAAGTTGTAAGAGTAACAAAAACACATTGCATGCTTTGTTTGCTCAGCCAACACTTCGCCATGCGGCGACTAGAACCCGAAGTTGTAAGAGTTAACAAAAACACATCGCGTGCTTTGTTTGCTCACGCAACACTTCGCCACACGGCGACTAGAACCCCAAGTTCCAAGAGTAACAAAAACACATTGTATGCTTGTTTGCTCAGCCAAAACTTCTAATCCTCGGTGCTATACACATTGATTGCTAGACAGAGAACTTCTGCCGCACTTCATCAACGGTTATCTTTGCAACTCTACCGGTACATTGCCTTGTCCATACTGCCAAACCACCATTTCACCTCCACTATCACGAAGTCTGAACAGTATCGAGACTAGGTAGACATCACCGCGTCGAGCATTTGTGCTTTGATTCGTTCAACACAAAACCGGTTAGCCGAATCGATCTCTGCAATTCTAGAAGACTTTCTCATATTCGTGAAGAATAGCCTCAAACTTTTCACGTGTATCGTAAAACTTTGGGCCTTCCCAATACAATTTTCCGCATGATCTACATTGCCAGTACTCTTCCACTGTTTGGAGCACCTGGAGATCGGATGAGAGTAGCCAAAGATGCAGCGAGGAGGAAATGCACACAAAAAAAGATAAAAATGCAATTGCATACCTTCTCATGGACAATATGGCTGTACTTTTCTCGGACTGTGTCACGATCTAGTCTGTAGTATCCCTCCCCATTGCATTTCGCACAACGAGACATTAGCCCGGAGGGGGAGCAGACGATACCAAAGTGCTCGGTAACCTGTTAGGAAACAAAAGAGTCTCTAACTGTGCCGCCTTCTGCAAAGGCCAACAAGCTTACCTGCTTGAATTGGTCAGCCGTCTCGTTGTCCCGAACTAAAAATGCTAGATACAAATCTTTCCTCGACACTAACTGTGCATGAGGAAATAAAGTGAAGACGATACTCTCCCACACAGTGTCGAAATACGCACCTACTTTTGCATCTCGAGTAAGAAGTATTCGATCCGTCTCTAGAGATTTCTTCACCATGTCTTCCCTGGGTGTAGTGCGCTCCGTATCCAAGCAGTCGACGCCAATTACGCGCAACCAGCGAACTAGGCGTCCTAACATGGAATCAGCCAAGAATTTTGGCGGATTCCATAAGTGCTCTAATCCCATATCGTCGATCGTCTCTAGTCGATTCGTGGAATTTAATGCAACACTATGACCTATTTGGCTACTAGTCTTACCTGATTTGGACAGATCGCTAATGCAGACTCGGTCCATGCCTTTTGAGTTGTGCCTGTTCACACGTATGAGTTCGTCAAAATATGTTACTAACATGTGACGGGTGGTACCACCCCCACCGTACACATAATCAGCAGATTCCAAAGAGGTATCAATAAAAATGCGCACGTCTTGAGGGAATCCGACTGGGGGAAATTCGCCAGGTATATATCCGTACGTCGCCTCGCAATGGACTCGCGAAGCCAACCTTACTTTTCTGGATGAAACACCCATGAGACGGGACAATTTCATTGGGTCGACATTTAGATGCCCCGGCATTAATGTGATGACATTTTTGCCAGCAACCGTGAATGCAAGCGTTTTCACAATCCTCTCAACACTGACCCCAATGAATTTGGATGTTTGATAAGCAGACTCTCCACACACATGTTCAGCAAGACGGACATCCAGACTAATGTCATCCGGCTGCACAGTGCATAGTAGGCACCGAATGTTTAGTACGCTCTGCATATCCCTTATAAAGTCCAAGTCTAACGATGGTACGTATCGATGCCAAAACGAACAAAACATGCCGCCTTCATCAGTGCTGAACCCTCCCAGCGATAACCGAACATCTTCAGAAATGGATCTCAGCGTTTCACTCGCAAGTCCACTTCTCCCGCTCCAGCTTTGCATATCTAGCGATGAGCACACAAGAGCAACACCGACAAAGGCGTCTATAGCTCCATAGCGTTTCTGTTCTCCTGAAAGCGGCCTTTGCTGCCAGTCACTAGTCTGCTCCTTCTTGCGGAGTTTCCAGCCCAGGATTTGGTCCACCAACTTGGCCAGACCAATAGACCGCGGAGGATTCGTCATTTGAGGGTCACCGTAAAGAGGCAGATTCCTTAAATCAATTACTGTGGAGGCCATCGAGAATACATTCTGCCATCGAGGATGAGTACGCACAATCTTTTGCAAATCTCCAGAAACTCCATGCCCAGTTATGTAAACGGAAGAGCTTCTTAGCAGTAAATCTCCGAAAGTGTGATCCATGGCAGTATCTAATTCGGTTGACGGGTCTTGCTGCAGCGCCAATAGATCAACGAGGAGCGTGATTTCGTTTGTGGCCAATTGGAGAATACTCGCAGGCCATTCGACAGACCCATTCTCTTGGTCTTGCAAATCGTTATAGTACCGCCCTATAAACGTCCTCGCATCATTCGCACGCAGTGCCCATTTCCCAAGAAAAAAATCTGTATGGTCAGCATCAGCGAGAGAGTCATACGAAGGTGTAACATAATCGTATATACTATTGGGCCTCCACTCCACATCTAGCCCAACAATAGGCAAACTGAAACTGCCCGTCGCGTGTACCCGCACATGTAGAAGTTCAGCAAGACCATTGACGTCTTCTAGCGTTGATACTGTGACCACTGGTACCGTCATTTCCGGTTGTCCCACCGCTCGTATTGGCTCACGTAGGTTGCGATAATTTGAATTCTGAAGAAAACCCACCATAGAATCGTAAAATATCATAGGAACATTCAGACACTGATCCTGTTCCGCGGATGGGTACGTTCTTAAAAGCTCGCTGAGGTCACAACCGAAACGTGATGTGAACGGCTTTGGCATTTGACTGTCCTTTCGCTGCTTCAGGGCACTAAACCATTGAGGTGAATACGTAACTTCAGAGCCAGACAAAGCCACCGAATTTAGTCCTTCAAAAATTGCAACCACTGTCCCAACTCGCCGGCTGAGTTCAAACTCACGAGACAAATATTTTGCCTCTTCTATTTTCCCTTTACTTGTAAGCGCATCAACGAGAAACACTTGCAATCTCAAATCAGTTCCAGCGAACGTAACACTGAGGTCAAGCCTCCCCTTATCTACCAGTTGGTTGATAGAGTTTGTCAGTACCCTTTCTGGTGAGCGAACATACTGTAGTAAGTCCGAGCAAAAGCTCTGCGCTTCCTTCAGTACTTCCACGGGTGTTAACGCTTCCCACTTCGTTGCATTGCCCAGACGAAGAGCTTCTGCTATTTTACTATCACCGATCAGTATGCGCTTCCTACAAGTTTCATTTGTTGCTTGGGGGAAAATAACATCCACTATGTCACTCGTAGATAAATTTCGAAGCACGAGTTGACACAGCTTTTCGCGATATGTCTCAACAATTTTACCAAGACTCTCAAGACGTTCGTATGACTTTTTTAATCCGTCTGATTCATCCTCTAAGTACGATGCGCGCACTGTCGAAACTGTACTAGGCTTACTACGGGAGTCCTCATTACTGCGCGCGGTCGACTCTGACACAAAGAAGGACAACATCGCCACACGAGCAGCTTCTAAAGCGGGTATCGAAGGACAACTAGAATATTCCTCGAAGGGAAATGATATTGGTTTTTCCTCGACATGAGTAATTGAATTACTGGAAGGACTGACGAGGCCCGTAAGCGCACCGTGGCACAGGCGTTTCTCCTCTATCTGCGAAATACATTCATCCAGTGTCTTCCCAATAAGATTTCTTTCCTTGGCAATGCGAAAAAACTGCATTCATGGAGTAGATGCTTAATAATTTAATGCTATCACTCTTCGTTCGGAACAAGGATGCACTCACTCTATCCAGACAACATCTTCGTTTATCTTGGTCAATAAGCATGTTGGATATGGAATCGAGACATGCCCCTTTCTCAACTGTAGAGAACACAATCCAACGATCCTTTAAGAGCAAGAGCGAAGAACGCTAAATGCCAGCGGCTTACCAAAAAGCTTTCTCACTAAATACCTGGCGGAATTATTCGCGCCAAATTCGAGTAGCGACACTATCAGCTGCAGCCGCGGAGGAGAAACGGTGATAGTGAACCCAAAAGCGTCAGCTATCAAGACGATAAAAGATAGGCTGATAAAGAAGGGTTCGGTTTCTACTGTCGTCTGTGAACAGCTACGCATCCTTTGCTGAAACTCCTCTAACAGACCGTCGAGAAATCCGTCCACGTCTACCTCCACATATTCCGGTAGCGATGAGGTACCGTCTCCGGAAGGATTAAGATACTCCCGCAAGTTATCGCTATGGCCTATCGTTGTCATATGGTCATCTTGACGGTCCCATTTACTCTTCAAACTTAGCATGCAATGGCAGAGGACTGTCAATCCTGGGTGATATACCGGATCATGCAAACCAACGATTCCTTGACGTAGAGACTCGACGACCAATTGAGTTACCTGGATGCTTAAACAGTTACGTCTATTCAAGGTTGACTTGGGTGCCGTATGCAGCTTTTGTTTTGCTTACCTCCCATATTGTGCGAACAATTACAGCTCTGAACTTTTGAATGCCAGAGTCGTCTCGTTCCCCTAATGGAGAATAATGCTTCTCCTTGTGGACGAGGTAGTCCCTCGTTGCCAACGTGAGGGCTCTGGAGACATGATTCCGAAATACTGGAGATGGCTGAGCAATGGGCTCCGAAGCAGAGGAGGACGGATCTGGATAATATTCAAATTCAGCCGGTATTTCGGACGATTCCAGAATGGTGGCCAAATGTTCCAGATGTGTTTTCAAGCGTGCATCGATAGTTTCCTTATCCAAGTGCGCTATGGAGGGTTCCTCATCGTTGCGCTCGGTTACAGGTGTTGAATTTGATGAATTCTGGACATCATCGAAAATATCATCTCTGATGGACGGAAGGGGTTTTGTGAGGAACTCCACAACAGGATGATGAGGCTTATTTTCACCCTCTGCGTTGACATCAACTTCTCGCGAGTATCTCCAACGAAGCATTGCGTACGAAATTATCTGCACGAAACGCTTTTGCAGAGCGCCAGACTTCTTGACCGTCAAGGACCCTCCCTGGCTGCTACGATTCTCACCACCACCTCCCCCATGTTGAAGTTGAGGTTGCTCTGCCATGACGTCCTATACAGAAAGTTTTGCATCCTATGGCAAGTTTGAGAAGCAGAAGTAGTCGAGAATGGACAAATCCTAAAATGGCGCGTACTTTAAACAGCATTTGTGCATATGATTTCTATTTCTTCTGTCAAGTAGACGAAAAGATTGCACCGTTGGGCGCTACACTATTAACATTAGCAGGGTAAAAATATTGGATTCCAAGTTTTTGGAAGGAGAAAGTCACCGCAAGTGTTCTGCCTTATGGCTTTCGCTTACGGCAAATTTTTACACATCGCCGAACAACGCGAAATCTCGACGCCTTCGAGTCGCGGTCATTGCTTCCAGCTGGCGGTTTGAATTCCTCTGAAGGGGTTGCGGTACTGTCAGATGAAGACGTCGGGTGCGCTTCGCTAGCAGTTGCCGATAATGACGGCGTCGAGGAGTGATGATTGGTTGGCTGCTTCGAGGTGCTTGTGTATGACGGTGTTACACTCTCGCCTTTGGGGTAAGTATTTGTCCGCGTTGGAGACGGAAATTGAGTATAAGTCGAGCTAGTTGTTGGAAATGGTACTGACGAGGAACTGGTCACACCCGAGGTGCTGCTTTCGTTGGGGATGCGGTTGGTAGCACTAGGTGTCAATGATGGAGGAATAGGGCTAACAGTTGCGCTACCCGAGGAAGAGGGCGAAGAGGACCGGCTAGGTGATGGTGTCACGCACTGCGTTGGAGTTGAAGGGGAAGTCAAGGAGCCAGAGGGTTTCAGGGAAGTTGATCCACTGGACGTGTTGGTCTGAGTAACGGAGGCACTACTGGAGCTGCTGGCTTCCATGGAAGACGAGGAAGTTCGTCCGGGAGAAGCTCTGGAGGAAATTGATCCGCTGCATGTGTTGGTTTGAGTAACGGAGACACTAGATGACGTTGCTGGGGGGCTAGTGCTCGTTGCTGTTAACCTCGTCGTAGGCGTAGGGACGGTCGGAGGAGTAACTGTAGCTCCGGGTCTCGAAGGTAGGGTTGCGAAAGCTCTTAAACGCGGGTACTGACCAACACTAGGCACATACCATATTTCCTCACTCCAGAGAGGATGGATGCTTCTTTCGATTTTACTCAGATGACCGATATTTCCCTCTGCTGCGGTGACATCGCTCCCCCCCACGTTTACAATGCGGTCGTCATACACAGAGTACCGAACAGTGACTTCTGTTGCACTGCTATCCACCTCACCGATCAAATATGAATCTGTGCTGGACGCGACGTAAACGTTCGCAATATGCACAACACCAAAACGAAAGCCTGTATTTTCGCCTGTAATGCCACCTACAGCAAATCCGGACATAGCTCCGTCGTAGTAAGAGTTTTCAATATCTACTGTCCCATTTTGCTGTCCCGCCGCTGCTCCAACTATGCCACCACATTGAGCTCCGTCGAATCCTAAGGGACCTAGTGCAAAGCATTCAGAGACACGAACGTATCCATGGTTATATCCACAACTGCTACCAATTATACCACCGGAACCAAAGCTTTTGATTGCTCCGCTGGAGTAAGACTTTGACACGTGAAGTGTGGAAGCACTTGCTCCACCACCCGGGCCAGCGTTATTAGGGTTGTATGATCCACAAATTCCACCGGCTTCCACACCATTAATATCACCAGAAGAATGACACCCCGTTATATTGATTGTACCCGATGATACAGCTGCACCGAATCCTACAATCCCACCGCCACTCCACGCCTGTATCTCTCCAGTTGAGTGACAATCCTCGATTACCACCATACCACCCTCGGCAGTCCAGGGTCCTGCAATACCACCACATCTATTGCGCCCAATAACACCAGTTGAGCTGCAGTTTTTCACTCGAAAGAACGTCTGACCCCGTCGAAGAATATATCCCGAATCATCCGCCAACTGTCCATTTCGAACGTGCACATTTCTCACTACAGGGGCGTGCTCCAAAGAATCGACGACTCCAGAGTCCTCACTGAAGGAGAAGAGTCCCTCAAAGTCTGTTATCCCTTCCAAATCTATATGATAGTTGTTTCCGTCGTATATTTCATCCTTTTGCAAAGCAAGATAATCCACCTTTTGGAACCCTTTTCCTTCCCAATGAATATGGCAAAGTTGCTCCCAGAGTTTCAGTGTCGAGTTGAACGAAAAGCACTCCTCCTCTGGATTGAGGAGCTGGCTTCGCAGATCTTCTCCGTTTACTTCTGTTGGAGAAATTGTACATAATACTGCAATCAACGGCAGCACTATGGACTGCAGATAGGCTCTCCCAGTAGCGTACGAAAATGCGTTCGACGAGCTCCAACGTGCCCGTGGCCTTTTGTGTCGGTTAAGCGCTCCCTGGGCGCCTTTCCTACAAGGTGTATGTGCGTGAAGGCATTCATTCATCCTGCCTCCAATAATGGGCCATATAGGTCCCGAATGGCGTTGAAATGCGGCCGGAAGTCGGCTGTTCAAGTTCCCTACCGACTATATATTACATCAGCACTCTTTACATCCCATAATGCACTGAATCAGAGTTGCTAAAACATATATATGGTAGTACATATATACTATCCTGCTGTCGATGAAACAACACCCTCCTGACGATCAATACAGGGCTGTCGAGCGACTCGAGTCGTGTGTCGGCGAGCAATGCGGAACGTTCCGCAGGAACTGAGTCAACACGGATACAATTGGAAGTGCATCGGAACTTTCAGAGCTTATGATCCGAAGCAACCGTTTACGGTGCTCGAAATTCGACAAGACCACGCGGAAGGATGTATCTCTTAATGTCTTAGTGCCAGTGAGGCAGCGTATGTAGTGAACCTACTGCACACCGTACTATTGTGGCACACGTACGTAGCTTTATCGGCAGTGGTTTGTTTTGCACAGAGAATACAGCATGTAGCATAATGAAAACGTTTACTGCTTGACTGACCCAGTTACGTAAAATTACCCTGAGACAGTACTTCGACTATACCCTCGAAGTATCTTCGGCTGCGAACGGTGCATTTGATGCTTCGATGAGTGAATCCTGCTGAATCGTGGATGAGGATACATCCTGGGTATCAGAGTCATATAAGAGGTTCTGATCTAATGGCGTAGCCGTGACGCTACTATCATCTTCGCGGACGACTGGAGGGGCTAAAGATGCTGCATCTCTAAAGAATCGTTTCATAAGCGCCAAGTCGAGAACGACCACTAACACACCGGCGGTGACTAGCACGATAGTCAAACCGATACCATTGCCCCGAGCTATAGCGGAGGGTTCCGAGCTCGTGATCCCGAAACGATGATACAGACCCAATATTGACGAGGCGAATGCAGATAGTGCAAGCTGGCTGGCGACCATTGCTGTTGTCAGAATTGCCGTGTATGTAGCTCGTTTTCCTTCCTTCCGCGAGCGGTAGTCTACTAATACAAAAGGGTTTTGCAGGTGCACTGCTGGTCCCAATCCGAGCTGTAGAAAAAAAAAAGACAATATCAAGCGCCAAATAACTCATGTGCGTAAAAGCTGACATACCGGAATAGAAATAATTAGGACTCCCACCTTCGTCTGGACGAACGGGAGGATGAACATGCATACAACTGCTCCCAGCAGTAGCTCCGTAAGGAAGTAGACTTTTGCTGTACCATACCATTTGTTCAGTTTCGGTATGCACGGGGCGAAAGATATAGCCAATACTGCCTGGAGAATCAAACAATATATACCCCATTGTACCCCGTCTTCAAATTGATTGTCATCGCACTCGTTTGAGGGTCTTGTGGGATGACAGTTTTCCCCATCGAATACACGAAGTGCCACCCAAGAAGTTAGATAGAAGCACTCAAGATTGAACAGAAACCATCCTCCACATTGCAGCAAAAACACCTGAATATAAAAACAAGTCTTGCTTAATGAAAGCTAGTCTATACTACGTCTAAATGTACTTACTGTCCGAATTTCTTTGGGCATGAAGACGAGGAGACGCAGATCGTGAAAAACATCAGTCCAAGTCCACCCTGAAGAATTGCCTCTTTCGTGAGTAGGTAGCGTTTCCACAGGAAGGGATAATACCGCATCTTTGGCATTGTTCCCACTAGCCTCTTCAAGCTTGTCCAAGGATGCGACACTCTCAGGAAACGTGACAGTTTCCTCTATTAATGGAACTTCCAGAGTCGAGGGTATATATGAGGGTGTAGGGCTTGCTACTTCACCGCTCCCTTTTGACTTTGGAGAATTGCCAGCGCTCCCTTGAAACGAATCGGTAGAATGTTCGCCGTCGTTCTGTTCATGAGAAAACGTCCTCTCGTTCTCAGCCGGGCGGGAAGCTTCGAAATCATCAAGTTCGTCAGCTGTAGGTTCAGAAAGCATAACGTACGCGTCCTCTGTTTGCACCGCCGTTGTAACATCGTGTCGCCGGATGCATTCTTCGAGCCCATCAGAGACGTTGTTGGACTCTGAGAATTTTATGTACGTATCCGCGTCAGGGCATACGGTATCATTGTCCAACGTCAACTGGGTATGCGACTCAGACGTATCCTCTTGTTGATACCCGTTATCGTTCTTTAGGGCCGCATACATAGCAGGAAAATACCCACTGTCTCCAGGGACGTCACACTCAGGCTCCTTTCCAGACTCGTAACCAATAGAAGGGCTATAGGTTTCCTGTTCTCCTTGCTCTTCAATGCGGGTTTGCCTCTTGCCTTTGGTGGCAGTTACAAGTGATACTACAGTCAATATTACATTAACGATAACTGTGAATACAAAGACCGCTTGTATACGGCTATGGGCAACTGCGGACACCCCGTGAAGCTCGTTAAGGGGAAGAACAGATACAGTGAGACCAAGTACTCTTCCGGCGTTTGACATAGTCGACCACACGGCGTTTCCACGTGGGATCCATCGGGAACCTTCAGCGGCGGCGTGTTTCCCCACCAAACACCTTCCTGGAGTGAGTATGAGATCATGCGACAAGTCGGCGATGCCAAATGCTATAAACATAACAGCTGTTAGGATCGGTTGCGACATGAACCAAAGGATTCGTGAATAACGTTCCAAGCAGTGAAGAATGAAACAGGGCAAACGTACCAATGGTGCTACGTTAGATGAGTAAAAGGAATCCAAAATGGCTGGTGCATATGCTACTAATAGCAATCCCATGCATGCTGTGATACTAAAGCATACCGCTAGCGTCTTCAACCTTCCCGTTTGATCAGTGAATACACCCACAAGCCCTTGAAGCACGATTCCAAAAATGGGGTTGATGGCCCACACAAGTGCAGCAAGTGAAGAATGAACTCCCAAACGTAACAAAAACGGAAGCAGCAATGTTTCTCCAACAGCCCATCCTAAATTGACAGCTGCTGCCAAGAGTGCTATGCAATTGAGACGCAGAGCTGTCCCTGAGCAAATTGTCGCCCACCCACAACGATCATCCCGCCGTCGTTTTCGTTTCCTTTGCTTCCTTCTTCTCCGTATTATTTCTTCTTTACGCTCTTGAGTATTGGATTGATGGGAAGTCGATTTCTGTATGGACTGCGACGTGGTGGACACTTCTTCCGTATGAGTCCTACATCCCGAAGTCTTTGACCACTTTTTTACGTTAGCTGGGGTTTTTGGTTTCTTCGACACTCGGACATGGTTCCACGCGTTGGCCAGCCATACCGACGGCCTGTGATAGTCTGCCTCTTTTTCATCCTCCTCTTCTTCTCCTTCCCCCTCCTCCTCGTCGGCATCACTATCCTCCTCCTCATATGCGGCTTTCTTCCCTTCCTTTTCGTCGTCGTCATCGTAGTGCGGATAATACGTTCTCTGGTGATAATGGTCCCGGAATAAGAAGTATCGTCCCATCAGTGGTCTTGCGCGGTCTACAGCGGGAGGAAATGTGGTACTCGAAGACGGTAATACAGGTATAGGAGGCATATAACCCTCTCTGGAAGGGGTCGTTGAAGTCTCCATCGCGGCGATCTACAGCAAATGATGATTTCTCCCTTTTTTCCGTCTCCCTTTCATCGTCGAAACTACCCAAAGACTTGTAAACTAAAAATTGACTTCAGGACAACTGGAGGTTGCGGTTTTTATGATCAATACAATAGTGTATACGCTCAGTACAGGCCCGGAATATCCCACCTTCACGAACACATCGTTTTGTGAAGTGGCATAGTATACCATATACTGTTTATGGACTACGCGAAATACGGTAAGTAAGTAAGTAAGTAAGTGCTATTCGACCATAGAGGTGAGATGCCCCGAAGTTGACCCGAAAGAGCTTTTGTAAATGTAGGCGTAACTCAATAGTTCTTCCAACTGCCTTACGGACCAGTCTTCGGTGGGTAAGCGCTGCACAAACGAGATTAACTCGTGGAAAGCCATCCCCTTTAGTTCTTTACTAAAATGTAGTAGCAAAGCTGCACACACATAAACGTGAAATTGCTCCACACCTCGCTCTTCGCTAAAATATGTATCCCACAGACGGAATATCAACCGCATGGGAAGTTCTCGCATCAACAAGCAATTCATCCATCGAAACGTCAATTCCATAAACCCAAAGTTGTCTTCCTTATTCTCAATATGTTCTACTAACTCAGCTGCAAATGTAACAAACAGGAATATGAGATGCACGAGAGAATGATTAGCATCAGCCACACTTACGATCAAGCCTATTGCATAATTCTCGTAGACTCGATATCATGCGCTGAATTCCCGGCTGGGATGGAGTATAGTGATCTTGTATCCTATCAACCATTTTGTTGAGACACCAAAACACATCAGCTTCGATGTTCTGCGTTAAAGCCGGTGACACAGGGATACTTTGCCAAGATGCAGGGGGAACCATAGAAGTCGCTTACATCTAATGTATCTTGAGGCAGTTGAGACAGATCCGTACTGTCCAAATTGACAACAGGAGTAAGGAAAACGACAAAGAAAGCAGATGCTAGGTCATTGATCCCTTGTACATATCCAGAAGCGGGGTGTCTCCTAGCCCATATGTAAAGTATTCGCTCTAAACACTGGAGTCAAGAAACCACAAGACGTATCTGCCAAAATGAACCAACAGCCCTAACATTCTTGACCGTACCTTTTGTAATTTCTCTGTATGCATAATGGGGATTCCTGGTGCAGTTCTAGGTATATCCATGAGTACACTGCGAATTTGAGAAGTATCAAGGTCCATCTGTGGTTCACCATCCACCATATACTGATTCACACACTGCCAGTATTCTTTTCGCTTCCTGTCAATTGTTCTAGCCGCTCTATCTGAGCGCACTGGATGATATCCTAGCAATAGCTGCCATACTTTCGGCCTAAATTCGGGTGGTACTCCATTCCATGCCAATTTTTTTAAATGTTCTAAGTCCACGGGGTTCGCCTTTAAGGCTTCCTGGAACCTTTTATATCGGATTGAATCAGACTTGATCGTCGTATCATCTTTGTATTTCGTATTTGTAGATTTCTTAGAGCCTATATCCGGAGCAGTGGCATTGGTTTGGTCCTCGTCTGTGTGAGTTCCAGCTCCAGAGGCGGCTGCGCTTCCAGAACCTGAAGCTGTCGCCGATCCACTGCCAGTTTCTGCTTCCTCTTCCTCATCCGGGAGATGATCGACAGACTGCGGACTAGCAGCGCGGTTAGTTGAAGCTTTCATAGAATCACTATGAGTAGCCGAATCTTGAGCTATGGGGGCACTAACATCAGTGGGGGATGTGCCTCCATTGAGTTGCTGGTCTGGTCGATCCCCTGTATCACCATCATTTGCCCCTTTTTCATCCTCTTTGGTTGCACCATGGATCAGGGACGGCGATGAGGAAGTCGACGGGACAGCATTGGGGGAGGAGGAGGAGTATAAATCATCGAAACTGGGTGTATTTGGGCCTTCTATGGATGATATCTGGCGAGATGTACCATCACCTTTCCGGAGATCACGGCTTCCTGTGCCAAATATGCGTTTCGCTAGCGTCTCTCTATCCACCGACATCGTTTCGGGAGTCTAATCTACGCTACTTTGATAATCAAACTATCGGGAATAACACGTATATCTGCTATAAGAGGAGACTCAAGACACTTCCTCCACACGTGTTGCGTCTCAACCGAACAATCATATCGTTGAGTACAGAGTCGCAGAATTGATTGCTCGATAGCCAAGGACGAACGCACGTTTGGCTGTCTTTGGCGGCGTAACCAAGCGGTCACCGGAAGAATTGTGTACAAATATGTAAATCCTGTTGATAATGGAACGAACATTTATCCATGGGCGTTTACGATTATCGTCGTGAGGACAAATTTCCTGTGCGGGAGTTGGTGACCGGTGGAGTTACAACTGGTTTATCAATCTAGCTGAATTCCATGCTATCACGAGCTCCTCCGGGAGGGCCAGCGATTGAGATTTCTCTGATTCAAAAACATTTGGAAAAGGATTGGGATTCCTGAATATCAAAATTTTAGTGTTCTAAAGCGTGCAGGAATATTCGGATGGGACCTCTGCAGATGAATGGCTCATCATTATCTCCCAACTCCAGTGGAGCTGCTGATAACCATCAAATGTTCTATATTCCTATTGAAAAACTGAATCACATGGATTTCATCAATTGTGTGATATCTATTTTGGAATTCTTCGCTGTGAAGCAACTGGCCACACGAACTTAACTCCTTCTCATGGCACTATACCTTATAGCATATGATTTGAGACAGTTTCATTCATTAGTCTTTATCATCTAGTGTAATGATCACTTTGAGAGGGAGTGGGTTGTTGCCGATAAAGTAAGACGAAGGGAAGGGAATGAAGACAGGGAGGAATTCTCGGTCTTTCGGGAATCCCTCATCCTCTGCAGTCACGACTACTAGCACGGACACTTGCACAATTGAAGAGGAATGCAATGGGAGTATGGAGAAAGCAAAAATAAAAGGAAGCGAGAGCGTTGAAAGCACGGAAATGGTGGCAGTATCGGCCTCGGAAAACGATAAAGAGAATTCGGAAAACATGGATTCTTCCATGTCGATTCCTCTGCTTCTGGAAGATGCCAAAACAGGAGATACAGAAGAACATTATAAGGGTGGTGAAGAAGATAGCTCTTGGAATACAGGAGACGAAAATGGGGCCCAATACGACATCCAGGAAGCCATGATGTCAACGGAAACTCCAGAAAAAGAATTTGAACTTCCACGAGTTTCATTCTTTCAGTCCTCCTACTCCATGCACGCCACAAACGCCACACCAAAGGCCTCCATAGCACATCAGTATTCACCAGAAGATGATTCTCAAACACTGTCCCCTTCCTCGCCACACGGATGGCATTGGCAATCCATTCGTGTGGCAGCGTCCAAGAGACAAGCTGAGCCATTACCATTCAGAAGAAACAGAAAGGTCCACAGATTAAACAGTGACGTTCGTTCCCTGGAGACTTCATGGACTTTGATGGAAAACAAAATAAAGTCGATCACGCAAGCGGCGTTAGAATTAAACGCTGAAACGAACCGTGCAGAAGCGGAAACAACTGCCAAGCAGCGCCAGCTCTCTGAGTGCCAAGCAATGATGCAAGAGGATCATAACGTTCAACTTAACCGGGTCCAATTCCTTTATGACCAATGTAGCACACTTTATAACCAAATCCAAAGTCAAGAATACGAGCGTAAAGTGACCGCTAACGAGAATGAGCAGCTGAAGAGGAGCCTGTATACGCTCAAGGACGAGCGACACTTTGACCAACAAAATATCAATAAGTTGGAGCGGAAGCTCGCCCATAAGGACGAATTAGTCTCCATTGAAACGAAGCGATGTGAACAACTGCTGGCTTCTTTGTCGGCTGAAAGCAGAGAACGGAAGAGGGACAAAATGAAAATGGAGTCCTTAGAGGAAGAGCAGGCGAAGAGTCAAGTGACGTTGAAGAACTTGCGAGAGCGACTGAAGATCATGCAAGCTCCAATAAAGCACTGTAACACGGAGATTGATTCAATGAAGGAACAGCTTCAAAGTATTCGTGTTTCGTTCCAAAATGATATACATCACAATATTGAGGAAAACGAGCGCGTGGCTGGATTATGTATAACCCTATCGCAGTTTCTCAAAAAGAACGTCCAGGAGCTGGAGAGTACCAAGGAGCACCAAAGGCAATTCCAGTCTCAGCTTGCATCTGCTCAGATGGCGTTAGACAAGAAGGAAAAGGAAGTTGTGCGCCTCCAGGAATGTATACAGCGACAGGCAAGACGAATAGAAAGTATATCGGCGAGTGAGGCTTCGAAAGACGGCAGGATACGCCAACTCAAGGAAGAACGAGATTTGCTCCTAGATGAAACCAAGCAGCTACGCGAGAGACTCCTATCGTTTTCTTCCGCAAGGCCTCAGACCCCTAGTCGCCAAGAGCTACTTGAGAATTGCCAGCTGAGCACGGAGCCTAAGAGCAGGAAAGCCAGCTCTCTCACCCATTCAGACAACACGTTAGCGCTGGTGCACCTGGTAACCGGGCAAGAGATCTATTTGGGACCTGAACAAACAGTCTACTTAGGTCGGGTGCTCTTGGCTACTCACGACATTTTTATTAAAAACGCTCACATTTCGCGTCACCATGTCAGCGCAACGGTTCAAGCAGACGGGAATCCTAGTATCATCATCTCGCACTGCGCACGAAATTGTTCCTATATCATACGCGAATCTCTAGTGACTGAGTTAAAACTAGTTGATGGTAGCGCACTACGAGATCAAACCAGTGACGCATCCGAAGTTTTCTCCGGAATTTTCGACGACGCGACCACATGGAGCGAACATGGCGGCATGATCGAAGTTCTGCGCGATCGTGGAACTCAAAGCAGGGTAGCGGACGGCGACATAGTGTTGCTCCAGCCATGCTATGACGCCGCATTTCTGGTCATCAGGACGAAAACTCGCAATCCGTAACGAATCCTGCAATATATGATGTCAGGCGATTTTCGTATGGTCCTCAGGACGAAAACTTGCAATCCGGAATGAATCACTCCATAGATGATACCAGGCGATTTCCGTGTGGCTGTGTGGTCAGAATGGTTCACCGAGGTTCCACTTCACAGTCATTCATAAAACTAGGGCGATCCTCGGTTCTCTTTTCGTCGAGTCTCACAGCGAACTGTCAAATGAAAAGCCAAATGGCTTATCAGTAGTTTTCCTTTTCTTCGATTTGGCACCGTTGGTTTCCTGAGCTGACAGTCGGTTCTTACGCTGGTTTTCTGCTTTTCGATGTTTCATAGCCTTATAGGCACCTTGCACTCGTGCACGAAGTGCCTCCATTTCAGAGGTTTTATCAGTATCTGTACCTTTGGACTCGTGATGCTCATCGCCATACCCACTTCCATCCTCGTCTACGGCTCGCTCTCGTTTCTGCGATTTGGGAGGCTGGGGCTTTCGCGTTAGATTTGGCGGCGCTTCTACACGTTCTCCGAATGCGACATAATCTCGAGGCATAAGTATTTCTTCGTCGTCACTGTCTGCATCCTTCCGAGAGACTCCATGGTTATATTGCCCCGTTGAGGAGTTTTGTTTCTGTTGCTTCTTCTCTTTCTTCTTCTGGTCGCGTTTTTCCAGGTGAGCTTTGCGTTTCTCGCTAGTCTTGCGAATTGATTTATCTGATTCCTGAAGAGTTTGGCGAACCATCTGTTTAACACGCTTAGCATACTGTTTGAACGATTCACCAGGACGGGCTTGCACATTTCGCTTCTGCAACCAATAGATCCCATACATTAACCGTCTGGGACACTGCAGGTCGCTTTATGATCATGCACGTACTGCCATTTCAATCTTCTGTCGAGGGTTATCTTTTCGCTTCTGATCGCTCTTGCGTTTTTTGGAAGAGGGCTCATCGGCTGCAAGCGCACCATTGATTCGTATATATAGGCAAATGGTTACAAGACTGATGTCTCCTGATGACAAACCTTCCATAGCTGCTGCTCCCATGAGCATTTTTGCTTTCGACGGAATCGCCTCATCTTCCCCTTTCTTGGGCGCTTGATCGTAACTTGCGCTGCGTTTGCTCTTTTTGCCTTGCTGTGGCTTCTCCAGCCCGACGGACCCGAAGGATTCCAAGTCCAAATGGGCTGCTTTGCCGGCATTTTCTTTCGAAAATGGGTCCACGGCCTTAATTTTGTGCTTGCGGCGCAAACTATCCCCACGTCGAGAACGACCCCTGAAGGCCAAGGAAACCATAATATACAGTAGAGAGCATTCAAGTGGCGATTTCCACGTCAAGTTGAGGACTTACATGGTTCTGCGTCGCTTTCACTCCTTCTCTAGAGACAGCTCACTCTATCGCAGATAGAGCATGCAAGAGTACTTGGGAACGAACAACCCTGACAACCGAATATGGATCAACAATGCACTGTATAGTATGTATCAGGGAATGGCTCTTTGAAGTGACACGAACTTAACTTCAACTTGGGGACTTACGGTGGGAGTTGTAGTAGCTTGAGGAAGCGAATGTCGTGGGAATAAGAAGTCTTTCCGGCACGTAAATAGGAGTATATATTTACGACAAATACATTCATTTGCGTGTGCTGTTTATATTAAGTAACTGGGACCACGTGAGCGTCTTCTTCGTGAACGTCGGCGACACACACGTGGGCGAACAATGGCAGCATGAAAGTGCACAAACTTTTTGACGTGCACCGTGACGTGATGCTACGGGGAGGGTATTCCCCATACGTGTCAGCTTGTGGACCAGCGGTTCTCTATTTCTACTCCATGCTCTTTGACTCCTCTGCTTCGTCGTGTTCCTCTGTTTCCTCGGTGCTCTCAGAACTATCCCTCGTGATACCCGGAGGGGACTCGGCAATGTGCGCCAGCGTAAAGCGCACAAGAAGGTTAGTTGCCACGGCATTCATTCGCCTTGTAGAATTAATGACTGCGTCACGATAGACTGGGTGAGACATGAAATGGCTCGTAGGAGTTTGCGGAGACCGCATTCTATAAGGAGTTCGCGGAGACCAGATGCTATCGTCAGGAGTTCCGTGACACCTGGAATCTCTAACAAATGTCAGATAGTCCCATACAGCTTTTCGCTTTATTGCGATATCTCTAGTACTCGCCGGGTTTTCACTCAAGTGTTTTGCCAGCTCGGCCGCTGTATAACGTCTCTGCGAAGCATACCACAGTTTCAGTTTTGGTTTGCTCATGTTGACGTTGTCTGGGAAGCCGGGAGAGGTGCACTACATGCATCACTCACTTTATTTCTCTTATGAATATGAACGTGCGTATCTCGTACTAATATTTCCACAAGCTCCATATCCCCATTAAACGCGGCAATATGAAGTATAGTCCATCCATCCTGAATTACTCATTGAAAGTACTAAGACAGGACCTGTATACTATATGCACGTGTTAGCTTCGCACTTACATTATCTTGGGCATCTGGGTCGAAATCCAGAGTTTTCATCTGCTCAAACAATTTTGGATGTTTTGCGTAATTCATAGCAGCCACATGCAGCGGGGTGGTATCATCTCCCTGAAATCCATGAAATCGCGCGGTAGACAGAACACTAGAGACGGAGTGATTGTACAACGAGGTAATCTTACGATGTCCAGCTTGATATCCGTCAATTCCAGATCCCTATGTTCATCCAGAAGCTCATAGTAGAGATTGATGAGGGCGTTGGCATCGTCATTCTTGAATGCTTTTGCCACGGCTTTCCTCTGCGCCGAGTCAAGCACCACCCTACGGACCGCCATCACACCTATATACCACCCCCGTACTCGCTTTCCCTGCTGGCAGTGGTAGTTGTTCTAACGCTATGGACATGCTGTGGCAACAACCACAAACCCCCTGTTTCTGGGATGTCAAACAGATTGTGAAGTGGCGCACAAGAATTTTCTTGAACTACTCACCCACCCGTGAAGTTCTCTCAGTCAAGTTGCCAGGCGACCTAGACCAACGTGAGCCTGCGTCCTTAACAAAAGAAACAAACATGGAAGGGTAATATACAGAGAAATTGTGTCTATTACTTTGCAAAAGCCCAGTAAGAAATATGAGAAGGGAAAGGCAAGGTAGGCACGACGCCGGCCGCCAGTACGGACTTGTGGATAGATATATGAGGTGTTTATCTCTTTCATCCTTAATAAGTGGATCCATGCTTCATGAAACCTACAAAGGGATATCAACATTCCCAGAAGTTGTGCTACGGTCTGTGTAGCAACACCTGATTCCCCCAACTAGTTACCGCATGCTCTCTCGGTGGTTTAGTTGCTGCAATTCTATAGGATTATCTCCCTCGCTCGCAACCTCATACTCATATGGTTCGTATTCAGCAAGTTGACGCTTCAGTGAGCACTAGCGACTCTATGCCCCACTTGCTCTTCTACTCTGACTTCCTAGGAGTTTCTCAGTTTGCCCACTGATGCATGATACGTATACACAGCGACCATTTGCTAGTTTTTAGGCTCCCTGTCTTTCGTCCCGTTTGTTTTCCCTCCTGTGTTTTTCTTTTCGCTTTCGCCCTTTTCTTTCCTCTTAATTTCCTTTTCGTCAACTCTTTCTTTCGGCGGTTCCCTTTCGTCCTTTCCTTCTCCCTTTGGTGGTTTCTTTTCATCCTTTCCTTCTCCCTTTGGTGGTTCCTTTTCGTCCTCCCCTTTTCCCTTTGATGGTCCCCCTTCGTCCGTTCCCTTTGGTCGTTCCTTTTTTATCGTTTCTTTCTCCTTCGACTGTCCCTCTTCTTCGGTTTCCTCAGAGCTAGTCCCACCGGTAGGCTCAGGAGAGTGTGTTAGCAAGAAGTGTGCCAGTGCCTGAGCTGCCTCGTTCACCTTTTGACTTGCCTGATCAAGGACTTGCTGCAGTGTGTGGATACTCTCTGGACTTTGGGGGTATAGTGGCCTGTCTTGGCCCGTACTTCGTCGGGAGTCGATTGATTCCAGATAATCCCAAATTTCTCTTTGCTGACTTGCAAGATGCTGAGTAGTCCCTGGAGATTCACTATTGTACTTTGCCAGCTCGGCCGGTGTATATCCCCTCTGCGGAGTGCCATCCCACAAATACGTGCAAGAAGTACTTCACTCATCTCAGGACTTACTGCATTTTTCTGTCGAATGTGGACATGGGTTTCCTCAACCAACAGCTTAACAAAATTCAAGTCCCCATCGTTCGCGGCGATATGAAGTATAGTCCATCCATCCTGCAATCAGCTCCTCGTTGTGGTGTTGACTGTGCTAACGTTCGCTTTCCGCTCAGGAATCCGCTTACCTGGTCTTGGGCATCCGCGTCAAAGTCCGTGTACTCCATCATATTCCTGAATAACTGGGGATGGTGTTCATAATTCACGGCGGCCAAATGGATCGGCGTGGAACCTTTTTCCTGCATCATATCGTCATTATCAGCGCCCGGATACAAGGTCAATAACTCTTTCTCCAGCGTCTTACAGCGTCCAATTTAATATCCGTCAATTCCAGGTCCTCATGCTCGTTTCGGAGCTCGTCGTAAAGATTGCTGAGAGCCTCGAAATCGTCTGTTTTACAGGCTTTTTTGACGATTTCCCGCTGCTCAGGATTGAGAATCACGCTGGGTCGCTGGGAAGCATATGCGACATGGCGGCCAGCCGGAGGGGAGCTATACGCCATCACACACACCAAAGAAGAAGAGAATGTGGTCTATTACTACTGATTTCAGGTCGAATTGAGTCAACAACAACCGCTATAAGTGCTGTTACACTGCTGTAATGGAGCACTTTTCGCCATCGACGTACTTGTGAAGCTCCTGAGGCATGAGCAGCTTAAGCTTCATCGACTAACGACGGAGGTGGAGGAGTGTGAGGGGAGCGTAAATAAACACTTTTTAAAGTATAGAATGAAGGGTGAACAAGATCCGGCTATAAGTGTACAACAACATGGAGTTTCCTCAGAGATGAGAATTTTCGTGTCGGTTCGGCTGCCGGGTAGGTAGGCAGGGACCTCACTTGCATTGAACATCTGGTCAATAATTGACTGAGTGGGGGCTGCTGGACTGGAACAAATTGTGACCGAATGCAAACCGGGTTGGTATGAGCAGGGATATCCCTACCAAGGCAAACAGCAAAGCTGCCAGCTGCAGCAAGGTGAGATTCCCTTGCTGCTCACGATAATGCCTCGATTCGATACAAGAAGGCCATGTATTTTTGAGTAAGTAAGGCTGACGAATCCGTCAGCCGCGAATTCACGCTGTTGTTTTCGTTGTCAAACCTTAATAACTGAAAAGAGTGCGCCTTATAATTCCGTATGTCTTCTTGATTTTCTGGTTTTAAGGTTGCCAGTGCGCATTGGTTGTGGTTGGTGCCAGCAGGGTTAATGCGCATCCCTGGCGAGGGAGGTGCAGGTGAGTTCGAGGATTCTGGAGGACTGTCTCGTTGATTGATCAGGATTACGGTATCTTTCCACGAAGCACATCGTCTTCATTCCACGGGAAACCGTCAGAAGCTTCATCGTTCCCGAAGCAGATTTATATGTGCCATAGCGTTCGTTCGCGAATCACAAGGGACTAGGTGTTAGTCCAGCAATTAGTGCAGGTTGAATGTCGCTGAGAGTTTATTTCATCCTTCTGTCATGCTGAATACCACCAAAATAAACGTCAAAGTTATCATTATGATTCTTTCGTCATTGACGCAATATCGCTTTGCTGAAAGCATGCCTCCCAGTTTTGGCCATCAAACGTCCTGAATTCCACAGATTCAAAGTTCTTGCTAAAAACACAGTGAGCCGTAATCCCATATCCATCAGGATTGCTCCTTGGCTTATAGAAACTCGTAATGCCACAATTCCTGCAGAAGTAGTGCTTAGCCGTACGGGTTCCGAATTGGTACAAAGATAGCTCGTCCTGCCCGCGTTTGAGATAAAATCTGACAGTCCAAGCACACTCAAAGTTGACCGTCAGCAAAGCAAACTATAGCCAGATTCCGTCCATAGGGCTTACTTGGAATCTGGGACCATTATGTGGTCATTACGTCTCATGGCGCATATCGAGCAATTACAGCTCCAAGCGACCACATGTGCTGGCGCTTCGAACTCAAAGTACACTTTCTGCACCCATGCACACACAAGCAAACGAGCCCATGCTCATGACATCAGTCAGACCCCTTCGACGACATACAGCACAGGAGGAAGGTATGTTTTATGTACTTACACCGCAATGACAGCCTCCAGAATGGACACGTAGTTCACGCTCCCTCGCCATGACGTCCCTCTATCTAGGAGCTCTCCCCTTGGCTACATGGGCAAAGATAGTACCACTGTCAACAAGACCACTGTAACAATTGACAGTGTCTTGTTGACAGCAAAACTTCATCAGTGTGGTTTGGAAGCAACTTCACAAGCAAACTATGACGGCTGACAGTGACAGAGCAGCGCTGCGCAGGGTGCAACTTGACACCCCGGGTCCCCAATGGACTCCACTCCCCATGCGGCATGCCCACAGGGCCCCACACCAACCACCACCCACAAGTTGGCCACAAGTTGGCCCACAACACCAGTCGGTCGGCCCGGCTGGTAAGCGCAATTGTTGAGTCGGTAGACGGGTAGATAATACCGTCGCTGATTTGTTGTGAGTCTCTAGCTGAACGTCGTTAGGGAAACGAGAGCTCACAAGATTGAACGTACAGCATCGTCCAACCTCACAAAACACTAAATAACCGGGACAGGATAGAAAATACCGGGTAGCGGTACGGTATGCGAGCTCCTGCCACCGGTGAGCGAGGCTTGCAGAAAGAACAACCCTGTCGTTATTGAGTCATGTATCGGTTTATCATGGTCTTGGTGGCTACAATGTCTGCCATCCTATCTTATGCGCTTGCCTCGAATATATGGGGATGTTTCCATGACGTTCGATTTAGCTGCTGCTGGTAAGTACGATAATGCATCCCGATCCCTCCCGGTCCCCTGCCCTAGCGTCCTCGCACAGAGAACCGGAGATAGAATTTCGGCTGGAAAAACTGACTTTTATCGTACATGTGTATGTTGTTGCAGCGCCCATTTCTTCCAATATGACTATGTGGAGGTGATTGAGAACGAGTGTCCTCCTGATCGCAAAAGATGGTGCAGCCGCTTCAACCTGAGCGCCAGCGCCCTCACTCAAAATGGCTCACCAAGTTCTGGCGCTAGCTTTTCACGCTTCCGTGCCTCCTTCAATGGCAACATAGGGTATCGCTATCTATGTAGAGTCTTTGGGATGATCCGTCTAGCCAGGAAGGCGACGAGCGCTTGTGATTGTACCACTGGCTTGAGGCGGGAGGAGTTTTCTATTTTTCGAGTCGGCAGGAACGAAGCAACACTGTGTGATCTCCATCATGGTGCTAAAATCAGTTACCTTAGCAGAATATCCGAAATTTCCATGCTGGCTCAATCGCTTCCGCCAAGGGAATTCACTACCGACAATGTTTGTCTGGAAGGAAGCATGGAGGAGTCGCACGTAAGGGCTCTAAATGAAGTCTCTAGAAGTCCATGGACAGAGCTGGCCAATGCAAGATTCCCTTGCGGTAGCACAACCAGCATTGCGCATATCCACGCTGCGGTTGCCTACTGCCACATGCCCCAAATGAAGGGATCTCCAGGAGATTCAATTGGACTCTCCTATATAAAGCTTGGGCACGATGATCAAATTTGTCTGGGCCAACTCTCTTCTACTGACGCATCGTGTCGTGTCTCCATCCTACCAGTCTCGCTGAGTGTGTTTCTGTTCCTGTTTGTATCTGTAGCGTTCCTCGGTACATGTGGTAAAACCGCAACGTCCTTGGAGAGCTCAGAAATCCAAAATGGACTTGGCCACGGAGGAAAAGAAGTGTTGTCCATGCTTTGCTACTACGGAATACGCCAGAAATCGACTCGCTGCTTCTTTCAACCTGCTTCATTAGTTGTGGTGCTACTGTCGCTGAAGACATTTGTCCTTTGCTTCGAAGCCAGCGATCTTCGAGGGAATATTATCAATGGGCTGGAGCCCTGTTTCAATTATACTCGCAAACTAAACTTATTTCAGATGAACTGTAGTGTACTGAACTGGCGAGATCATGGTTATAAAGCCCATTTTCACATTTCCTTGGGTGCGAATGAGGCATTTGAAGGGGGCGGGGACCAAGCTAATAATGAGGGAAATACTACCAATATTATTGACTTGAGGTGTATTAGTGGTTTCCAAGGGTTGATTAGAATTAAAGACGACGTTACAACACTTGATACAGCTCCTGTAATACGGAACGTCCATGTCAGGAATGGGACTATTGCGGAGAAAGGCGGATTTATTGTTCGCCAAGACCAGAAGTATTTTGTTGTTCATTCATGTAGCTCCACAGGAGATATCACGCATCGTTGGGCAGGTGGTATATGTGGTGCTAACTCTGGTGAGTGGGGTCAAATTAGTGTATCAAGTTCCTATTCGACCGGGAAAATGAGAGGAAATGCGGCAGGAGGGATAGCAGGATTCGGTGTCGGACGAAATGGAATTGCCGATATATCCCGATGTTATTCAACTGGAGATATGGAAAAACAAGCAGGTGGTATTTGCGGATTTAGTGCTGGTATATACAACGGTCAATTGTCTATATCGCAATCCTATTCAACTGGAGATATTATTTCCGGTGCCGTTGGCAGCGGTGGTATTGTAGGTTCATGGGCTGGTAACGAGAATGGATTCGTTCACATACAAGAATGTTCTAGTACTGGACGGATATATGCATACGGTGGTGGTGGGATTACCGGATACAGGGCAGCTAGTTCTCGAGGTGAAGTACATATTATTGATTGTTATACACGAGGAGATATTGCTGGTCGTAGAGCAGGAGGGATTACAGGTGCATTGACAGGTGGCCGAGGGCGTGGAAGTTCAAACGATTGTGGAGATGTATATATTAACAATACGTATGCCTCAGGTGTTACTCTCCATCAAAATGCTGGTGGAATCGTAGGGGGGATTAACAAGAAGTTCAAAGGACATATTATTTGGATTCAATATTCTGTATATAGCGGCAAAACCTCAGGAAAGATTATTGGGAACGATGAGTATCCTGAAAACAATCTAGTTATGGTCGGAAATTCGGGCTATTTGGCCAACATAAGAGGTCAACTGTACCATTATAAGGGTATTAGACAATGGGATAATGAAACGTGGGAGATCTGTGATGCTCGCGGATTGCCTATTTTGAGCTTTCAACTGCCTTGTCCGACCCCGACTCCATCACCTACAAGCACTAGCACCGCTACACCTACCATTTCGAGTTCGGCTTTGGTAACACCAACTTCGACAACAACTGCAACAAGCTCTGGAACAGCAACACCAACGGTCTCCAGGACCGCCTCACATTCTAGCTCTGCCGAGGCCCCCACTCCGTCGCCATCACAGTCTGCGTTCCCACTAGTGCCCAGGAGCGAGGTACCGATGCAGCGCCCATGTAGGTTTGTGCAACAAGACTCTACTAACGGTAAACAACCCGTCTAGCGGCTGGGAACTAGCTTTGAACGATTAATTGAGGGTTAGGGTTAGGGTTAGGATTGTGAAAATTATGTCCGATGTAACTTAACTACATGGGACGAGGTGTACACACCTCGATCTACCTATACTTTAACTACGCGGCTGAACCACATAGCATGATTTGCAGCCTTATTACGGGTCGCTGCAGTGATCGTTATGAAACTTGGTTCGCACTGGTCCGTATGTACTCGCGTTTATTTTATCATGAGTACATGCAGTAGCCACAGTGCCCAAGTTCTTTCCTCTTTTTGTGTGCTCTTTGCTCCAACTGTATAGCTCCAGCAATGACTCCGTCTTCCGACCCATTGCGATAGCTTTCCTATTTCTGCTGAGTATCTCTCGGTAACGAGCCGTTTCTTCCCTAGTTAATTCCACATACGGTCTGACCTTTCTGCTGACTCGATCGAATTATGTATGTTGCCGATCCCACAGAACTTGCCGAGTGATTTCATGTTGTCGATTGAATTCCGACAGCCTCCGTTTTAAAACGTTCTCCAATTGGTCAGCCATTCGGCAAAAGAATCTCTGATTCCCTTCCATGGTTTCATAGCTCCCTAATTGTCCTTGGTACCAATGTAACACGTCTTCTTGCGAGCGACGCATCCAAAAATGTACCATATATATGTTTGGTACGTCTGGGTCTGCCCTTCCCTCCTTGCGTTCTCCAACCATATCGTCTTTAACTGGTGCAAATACGGCACCCCACTCACCAACTCACTGTTTTCAGCGGGTAACCATAGACCAAACGACAGTATCTCCTATTCCCAGACTCGTGTTGGCAACTCTAGCACAACCTGCCACCACAACTTTCGCAATCCTGGAGTTCTGAGTTTGGCCTCGTTTTTGAGTACACAATCACTGCTTCTGGTAGCCTTGTTATATGTTCACAGCTTTCCCCATTGACCATTAGGCTATTAGCTCATTCCTAAGCCCGTTACCAATCCGGTCTTCACAGAGTCCATGCCGGATTTTGGTAGTCCATGGGTGGCTCAAACTTTGGGCTCTCAAGGAACCCTTGCAAAAGTATCTGACCAACAAAGTGACTGTTCGCACTCATTCAGCCCTATGCGGGGCCATCCATCCAGACTCCACGGAAGCCCGACGACTAACCCTGGTGAGGGATAAGGGGGCAGGAAATCGGCTCACTGCGCCGCCAAAAAGGCGACAGTCTATCTACGCACCAATTTGCGTTTGGCCTGTTAGTTAGTTAGTTAGTAATATTGGTCGATGCGCTACACTAAACTATATGTCTAGGTGCCTACACAGACCTCTGGTACATGTACACTTCGTGTGACAACGAAGTGGACACGCCAGGCCGGACGACTTATGGCTGGCACGGCTCCGCATAAGTCGAAAGGATTTGCAATGCTCATTTAAGACATCGAGCAAAGAGAATCCATAGAAAGTTAGCTTTGCATGTGCAAAGCAGGAACCCGACAAGTTGGGGGTCACAGGAGGTAAAACAGTTTCATTGTGCACAGGGAGTATGGAGTTTTCACAAGGTTAGCCGGGACACCTGCCTTTCTCACGTGCTCTTATCCTCCCGAATGAGCCCCTTCCGCAAGCACAGCACTTCGTATTGAAATGGACCCTTGGTTGGAGGCACGTAGTCTCCGGTTGTTCTGGACGATGTTCCTATATTCACATTTCGGTTCTGAAGTCTTATTGGCATCAAGCAACAAATCGTTTACAGCAACACTAGCTACAGCATGAGGACGAATGCAATCAAGGAGCTAGAAGCAAGCGCCATACTAGTGACAATGACAGGTGCCCAGTCACTATTGGTGACCCAAGATTCTGCTTGGCATCCTAAAGACCGTGCTTCCAGGTGTTTGCTGAATTGCAGAAGCAATGTTGCCTCTGAGCTACCGTCCCACGATCTTCCAGTTGGTTCTTCATTTTCCCACTCTCTCAATTCTACTTGCGGACTCGAACGCACAGTTTTCATCGTATAGTTTAGAATGTGCTCTCGGTCTCTCTCGCTCGATGTTTCCTCGGGGTATAGCAAATGCAAGCGCCTGGCGATGAACCGGCGTAGTTCTTGCGCGGGAATACCCTGCACTTTTTTATGGAGTTCACACTTTTGATCATCATCCAAGACTGTGGGTATGTCCGGGAACAGCAGAAGATCACTACAGCTCCCATGAGCTCTCAATTCTTGAAGAGAGTCCACCGCAAATTGGGCTCCATCTTCAATAACATATTGGTGCTCGATATACTTGCTTCCATCTCCACTCAGCTGAAATTGTACATACTGTAAACCACACAGATCAAGACAAGCGGTGAATACTCAAACAATCGGTCCAATGTGATACCACGTACTTGTTGCTTTCCAGCCAATGACCTCGTCTGGATGATCAGGATGGTCATGACAGCGATGAAAGCTCCCTTGATCCAAAGCATGTAGTTGTATTTTTTCGATGATTGTTGCTGCTGTTGCTCTTCCTTTCCATGCTTATGGCTGTGGGTACATTGCACGAGTCATTGTAGTTAGACAGGGAAAATATTGCTGCACTACTTTGGAGCTTACTTTGGCAGTGGATGTCCCCACTTCCCATTTTCTCCAGGACTACCACTTAGACGCCTGTAGTTGTCCCGACGAATCCCAACAGGTGCGGTTCTTGTACCTCCATTTTTGGTTTCCTTCTTCGCCTCATATTTGGGAGGCGTAGCAAGATATGCGTCTCCATCACTCAGCTCAACGTCCGATTGCGATTCTTCCGACTGACTATCGAGGTCATGGATTTCACGGTACTTATCCTCCTCTCGCTCGTGTCCTCGTCGACTTCCCCTTGGTTGGACGTCAGCGTCTTGGTCTTGTAGGAACTCGGGTGGTATCTCGTCGTCTTTGTCGTAATCCTCCACAGGCGCCCGGCCATATTTTCCAATGCTTCTGCTTCGTCCCCCCGTCCTTGTCGTCCTTTGTCCACGTGAATTGTTCGACCTAGGAGGAGTGGAACTCTTCTTCGTCCTCTTGGTCTTCGTCTTGGGTGTGGCTGCTTTGGCTTTCTGTGCACCTCGTTTCAAATATCCTCGCTCCACGTCCTGCTGGTGGTGCCGTTTGGTGTTTTGCAGGACTCGGTCGATGGCGCTGTTCATCCTAAGCTACCTAAATCTGTCAATACACCACGCACGATTTAGCTTAAAATGTCGAGGAATTCGACGGGAACAAACCAAGGCAATACATCGCTTCTACGCGTAAGAAGTTAACGCCTTGTGAAGAAAACTCTTGAGATGCGAAGTAAGGTTTGTAGTGAAAAACCTGAATACAGGGGTAACATGTAACCCGTGTCGCATACAAACAACTGTATGATCAAGTCAGTGTCTGTTCTCAGTACAGGATTAACATTGGAAGGATCAGAAACAATGAAACTTGGGGAGCTTCACGTATTGGGTCATATCGTAAAACTGGATGCTCACTGAGTCTACCCCAGTGAAAGTTAATGATGAGTACAACAATGAAAGCTTTATCGTTGATTTTTCATCAGTTTAGTACAGATTGTATTCTCGAGGATAGGAAGGTGCTGCCAGCTTTACTGCAGAACAAATAAAAGGACAGTGATGGAACCTATTATGAGGAACGCACTACCAACAAAGACAGACGCCCAAGGACTGTGTCGTAGCCAGGACTCAGTCCGGCATCCAACGGAGCGAGCTTCGTAAGAGGAGTTATACTTGAGCAGCAAATGCTCCTCTGAATCCCCATTCCACTGTCTTCCGGTTTCAGCACCATTCGACCACTCCATTTTTTTGACTTGATTGCTTGCCTTTATGGTGTCCATCGTGTACTTCATGATAGTTTCTCGTTCGGCTTTGTTCGACATTTCATCAGGATAAAGCAAGCGAGCACGGCGAGACAAAATGGGTTTTAACTCCTCCATCGGAATGCCCCTAAGTTTCTTGTGTAGCTCCAGGTTCTGGTCCTCACTCAATTGTTGTGGTTCGTCGGTGAAGAACATCAATTCACTGCAGTTCTCATGGGCACGCAGTTGCTGAAGCGAGTCAATGACGAATTGCGCCCCATCCTTAATGATGTGTTCATGTCCAATGTACTTGCTGTCATCACCACTTAGCGTCAGTCCACCATGCTGCATAAATACAAAAAATATAATGCTTGCTTTTTCCGAGTGCGAGAATTACCACTTACACTTGGTTGTGTTGAAAACCTGGAAACAGCAACATACGTGAGTAGGCCACCAGACGCAAGAACCATAGCAAGAAGAAACGGCCATGTAGCGGAAGTACCACTACCCCCTTTATTCTTCTGCTTATCTGGGATGGTTCTTTCACTCGTATTTTGTGTCGTCTTCGCGTCTGAGCGCCCCTCAGTTTGAGGTGCCCTGCATCTCCGAAGAAACAACATAACCGGCATAACCTCTGAGCTAGCGATTTACAGGATGACAGAGTCCATCGACATACCTTGGGATATCTTGTTGTGGAGGAACGCGTCTCCGCCGTGTTGCCGGTGCAGGAGTCCCTGATGGATTAACAGGTTCTTCGATTATGTCATCGCGGTCGTAGTCCTCCTCCGGGGTCCGTCCGAATCTGTTCGTGCTTTTAGAGGAAGATGATCCTCTTGTAGCAGGGGGGTTCCGACGATGAGATGAAGATGACGCCGGTCCTCTAGATGCTGGTGGCGAGCCCAGTTTGGTTGATAGCTCTTCCTCGCGCTGTTTTCGCTTCTCTTCAGCCTCCCGTCGGGCTTGAGCAATGGGATCCATTGTGTCTTACCTGCTCTGGCTTAGGGCCGAAATTGAAACCAAACAGGCGCTGGACACCAAGAATGCACGATTCTCTGACAAGTAGAATTATGGATGCTGCGTTCGCCAGCAAGAAAAGTCTCTCCCACTTCAGGTCACTTTCTTGGTCTGTGCACCCCTCTTTTTACTGGGGCAGCCAGCAACGAGAAGTTTTGTCTCTTTTTTTTTTCCCCAGAAATGAATGTGGAAATGCAATGAAATGTTCACGGCAACAACTATATGAATCATGCAGGGTACAGTATGGTCTGGTGTCCCTGCATGAAGGAAGTTCAATACCCCGCCGGGACAACAGCCCGGTCCGGGCTGGCTTCGAAGTTCGGACTGACAAGTTGTCAGTGACAACATTGAATGTGACCTAGCTTCCCACTGGAAGCTTTCCGCGTCCTGGAGCGTTCGAAAAGCTATTCGTGTGCTCTGGGTTTTGGGGACATGAACTCCGACACTACACCATGATTGACTTCTGTTGCGACTGTTTGTGGCGAGAGTCTCGGTTTATTAAAGAGCTCAGTAGACGAGGTGATGTCAAAAAATTGCCTTATACCGATACACAGTGCATGCGCCCAGCAATGTTGGGGAGTAGTTGATTAGGAATGACAAACGATACCACTGGTTTTTTACTATAGGTAGCAAATTATTGTATCATTTTCCGCACCAGAGTGCGGGAGTGATACTCGGTGGTCCGGGTTGCGGACTTCAAATCCGTATGCGACGAGAGTCGCAGGGGTTCGATTCCCCCTCACCCGCGTTACATTCTAATATTTTTTGTCATGTATTGTACGGGGTCGAGGACGACCTCGGCGCGATAGACGAACGCATCGAAACCCATACGGCGGCGCGGTCGCGTTGGCGATGTTCTACGTGCCCGACGAGATGTTCGCCCCGGTGTGCATGGTTGGGACGAGTTTTAGGTGTATCGAGGAAAACATGTCAGGCCATGTACGTACGTACGCAGTGATACTGCTGCGTATTTGCCATAGCTTGTGTGCCCCAAGCAGAAGAAATGGCGAAGCTACAGAATCTCGTGCAGATATGGACGATTTGGAATGTAGGCATTACACTGTATGTGGAATACAATTAAGTTCCTAACGCACGACAGCATCCAGCTGAGTATACTGGATATTGATTTGTAAGACTTCGACATTGTTATCGTCTTCATCATTGACATAGATTAGCGCTGTCTCAGTAGAAACACCCCACCGCTTCTTAAATTGAAGCCGAATGTACCCGGTTTGATGAGCCTGTAGAATTACCCAGGACATTGTACTAAATGGGAAGACGACGAGTCACAATTGGGAGCACTTACTGCAAGGGATATTTCCGTCTCTCGAAGGTGAACAGCTGCCGGATTACTGCATTTCAACAGGAACCGCCGCATATCCTTCCACGGGTTAAAGTAGGGGATGCGTTTCAAGCTTTCGCGAGCAGATGGCAGGATAACATGATATCTCTTGGTAATGGGTGGCATCGAGGCCTCCGCAGTCACATGCCAAGCGGATATAAGCTCCTGTGTGTCAATATCTGCAGACACGAGGTGAAACTTGAGCAGTGAAGAGGACGGGGTAGCTCAATAAAACTGCAAACGTACCAATCACATTTAAGAGGAATCTTCGCGTTCCAGGCTGTACAGGTTCGTAGCGAAGCTTCACTTTGCTATATTTATTAGGAACCAAAGCTACATCTCTGTTGCCCAAGCAATAGAACTCGTCTGGTGAAGAGCTGTACAGACGAACTGCACGTGACTTAACGTCTCCAGGAACTCCCACTTCCGCAAACGTAGCTTGCCCCGAAAACGTTTGTATCGAATATTTCTTCAGGGGATGAACAATCACTCTCCATCGCTCTAGTAGCTCGCAGCAATGGGGGTCCCTATAAACAAAAATATAGAACTCTTCTATGGAAGGAAACGTTCCGACGCGATATTGAAATTGCATTTGACGGGTGTAGCCTACTTCCTTTGCTCGCAGCACAACATTGCTGTCGGCACAGTGCATGTACTTTTCACGAACACCAGTGTCGGTAGCGAGTGGTTGGGTGTTGGCGTCGACGTTCCGGTCGGAAACACGATTGGAAATTTGGGACACTCTGGAGGTTAATTCGGAACCCTTCAGGGCCGACAATCCAGGGCTACCTTCAGGTACGGCAATGTTTGCGGTCAAGTACTCACCCTCTGGGCAAAAGTAACGCAATGTCTTGTGGGAAGTAGATAATTCTGGCTTTGTCGATACAGATATCCGCGCGAACGCTCTAGAATGGGTAGCGCTAGAAACAGTCACAACTACTTCCCGAGGGGCTAATTCCCTGCGCCGGATAGTTCTGCTCTCCATCGAGAGGACTTGTTCTTCTCTGCTGGTCAAGGTTTCCTCATTTCCATATGGAACTAAAGCTTCCGAACCTTGCCTCGCAGATGTTGCTGACTCTTTAATAACCTGGCTGGTGCTAGAGCTCGGCGGGGAGGAGTGGCGGAGCTCCTTTACAGATTCAAATTCGACTCCTTGAGTTGTCTTAAGTGTGACACGAGGCTCTGAAGCAGTAATTGGAGCACCGCCCGCAGTGACACCTCCGTCAGCAAACGAGATGAAAATAAAGGGCAAGGTGATTGCTTCCCCTGGGCGAAGCATCAGTTCCCCTTCGGGAGTAAATGGCTGTCTGAGAGACCTTTGGGATCCAACCGCGGAAGGATAGTTGTGCTTCAGATATTCTAATCCTTTATCCGGACTTTGGGGAGTGAGGTGATCGAGCAAGTATTGCCATTGGGAGGGATTACTCACCAATCTCAATTCGCCGAAGGGATCGTCGACGGTAACTTGTACCCGATCGTCATGAGGCAGAGGGTTAATAACAGTATGTTCGAAGAACGATATCTCACCGAGTCGACACGATATTGGATACTCAGTTGTCAGTTGGCTATGCAACATCCGACGAATGCTATCTCTCTTGTGGGCTTCCCGATAAAAATCAAGAACCTCGTTCGGTACGGTGATGGAGTTTTGACTGTTCATCCATTGGTTTTCGGCAACATCAGCGTCAAAATTCGTCCGCCTATAGCCCTCAGATGGTTTGTCTTGCGTGGCGTTTTTGTCAAATAGAGGCTGCTCTATAGATGAGCGGCTTATTCCAACTTTTCCTTCTTCTAGTTCAAAGTGTAAGTTTAGGTATTCTTGGCAAACCATCGCGAGATGTCTCCATTCTATTTCGGAACTCCCCTTCCAATCCACTGTCCGCATCACGGCTCGCAAGAAATAAGCTGCAGAGACAGCGTGGCCCCTTCCATGCTCTGACAAACTGCGCAAGAATTTTCCACGTGTGATCATTAGAGAAGGGTATTCTCCAGTCGAGTTGGTTATGTCCGCGGGATACTGGCGTGCGAAAGCGTTGCGCAGTCTTCGCTCTTTTTGTCTTGATGCGGCGGAATCCAAAATATCATTGAGAACGCTTTTGTAGTCGACAACAAGCAGTTCACTCTTATTCTTGGCAGCTCCTTTTGCTTTCCGTCGCGATTTCTTCTTCGCATAGCGCTCAATGAGCAGCTTCCACTCGTCCTCAGTTAGCTTGAGCTTTAAGCTCTTCGTGAAGACGTAACGTAAGCGTCCGAGGGTTAGCTCGCCTTTTTCGAGCGGAACGTGGGTTTCTCCGCTTGTTAGGAGAGAGTGTTCCCTCTTGAAATCAATCTCCGGATTATTCTCGTCACTAAGATAGTCCGATTCATCTGAATCACTGGAACTTGTATCTTTTTGTTTTCGCCGATGGTATGGTTTTTCGTCCTTGTATTCTTGCGCCACCCTCTGCTTCTTGCGGACATACTCCTCCGCATCTTCAAACGCTTGAAATACCAAGGATCCTCTATCACCTGCATCATCTCCGATCGCGACAGAGGGATCATTAGCATCCAATTTTTCCTTGGTTCTTAAGCGGTCTAAATGGGCACAAAACGCATCATAAATCCTGCCTTCAAGAGAGTCATCATCGCTCGTCGAAGGCAATCGTTTACTTGTTTCTTCCAAAGTCTTTTTTTCGTTTTTAAGGGTATCAACCCCGGTAACAAAATACACAAAATGATCGATGGATAGCGTGTTTTCCCCGAATACACTTCTGAGGCTTTGTATTTCTTCATAGCTAATGACATCCTCCCGTGCGGCGTATTTCCCATTGAGCCCTACGTTCTTCTGTTGGGCACGGGCAAGACTGCCGCTGCCCTCTCGTTTATTCGCCCTAACCAGTACTTTGCTACTCCCTCGCTTTGGTGAGGTCTTTCCGGCTCCGCGTGCGTGAACCATATCTAGAACATTGTCTCGCTCCGTACTTACTGGACGAGCGTTGGAGACTACCCGCTTCCTCCGTAGGTCACCAAGGTCCCTAGAAACCATCTCCCCCGAAGAGCTCATTAAGAACCCTCCGGGCTGAACCATCTCACCGTTAGCACTTTGCTGCTTTTTATTTTTTGTGTGCTTTCCTACGCTAGCGAGAATCATCTGTAGTCTCCCTTCCACCGTAACATTCATGGGAGAGGCAAAAAGTTTATCCGAGGTGTTGTAGAGACCATATCTTGCAACCGCTTCTCCAGGGGATGCATAATCTTGACCTGCAAGAGAGTTTGTACGAACTATGTCAAATTCTCTGGCGACAACTACCTGCTTCTTCTGTTGACGGAGGAAATTGTATAAAGGGACAAACGCATTACCAACGGGCATCAGAGACTCTGCATCCCACACTTCTACTTGCATAGCATGGAACATCAAGTATCGAATGAAGGAACGCTTTGAAGACTCTGAGTGATGCCCCATATCGACCTCTACAGTAAACCTTAGCTGTTGTGATTGTGAAACTTCCACGCTGGTAGCCTGAGGTTTCTCTGATGAACCATGTCCTATTTTGAGAACATAAGCCACTTCGTCCATGTTCTCTGTGTCCCTCAAACAGTGCAAAGTAGAGCTTTTGACGCCTTGAAGTGTGTAAAATGAGAAAGAAAATGAGAGCACGCTCGGAGGAGTATTCTTCAGTCGGGAGGAGGGGCTGGGAACCACGGAGCAGAACTCAAAGCACAACTCCATACGCTGCCGTGGGTCTGAAAGTTCCAGAGAAGCATCCAAGACTGGCACGTGGTCTGAACTTATAGCAAGCCCACTTGAAGGAGTGGTCCACATCCTGGATTGAAGCTCATGCAAACGAGATAACTGATCCTGGTCCTTTCGGTCCTTCGAACGGCGTTCCCACAAACTACCCCGATCCTTCTGTGGATCACCAGTCAGACGGGCAGCAGGGATATCGTGCATTGCATCTAAAACGTCATTGAACCCGTAGCGTCCAATACGCGTCCGAGCAGCCCGGGAGACGAAACCACCAAGGGGACGAAATTGCTCATGGCCCTCGTACGGGAGTCCCAAGCCTGCTCTGGAGGATATCGCTTGCCCTTTAGATACTCCTATAGAGCGGCCTTCGTGACTTGTCGTTTCTGCCTTGTCTTCCAATGCGGCTGGATGGGTGCTTTCTTCCGATGATAGTGTTAGAAGTCTTTTTTCACTCGGGGTTTCCGATTCAGCAAAGCCCTCTTCCGACACAACTGGCAATTGAAACGTTCGACTTAATAGTTCAGTTGAAAGACCTTTACTACCTTTAGACTTATCGCCGGAAGCGTAGACATCTTCGTAGCTTTCACTAAATTCCAATGATCCTTCAGATGAATAGTCAGCATCTTCTGCTGCACCCTCTCCTGTTGAGTCGTAAGATTTCATGCTATGAGTCTCTACCGCTTCTTCTTCAGTTTCATCTGCATCTTGTTTCGGTGGAGATACCGTTTCAAACTCTTTTTTGTCTGCACGCCCCTGAGGCGTTGTTTGTGCCCCTGTTCGCCGTCTCTGCATCGTCTCAGACGAAGAAACTTTATCTCCCCCAGGGACTCTCTGTCGCTTATCTAGCCCTTCCGCTTTCGTCCCCCTGGTGTTAGATACTGTACCACCGATAGCGGAAGATCGAGCAACTGAATCTGGGTCTAGCTCACAACCGAATACAATGTTTCCCCTACCAAACGACTTTCGCAAGAGAGGACCCTGAAGAATACAGCTATCGCATAAACTGGTGCCTGGTAAGAAGACCTTCTCTGGCAATCTGGCATCGTTTTCAGGCACGCACAAAGGAATCTCTAGAGAAGCATCGGGTACATACTTCCACTGTCCGTCATCTCGGTTGGATAGTCTTACATGTTCACCATCTGAAGGAAAGAACACACTCGATGCAAGACACATATACTTGGACGTGCTCCCATCAAACTCAGTGTCATCCACTTTTCGCAAATACTGGGATAATGCGCTCGTTTCATCCTGCTTCAATATCTCATGAGCATCGTGTGTTGCTGTGGCTACTACCTCAGAAAAGTCCACTCGCACAATTAGATATATGCAAATGGATACGCATGGGTTTATTCGATACGATTCCAGATAGAATTCCTGCTGGGCCTGCAACAACTCCGAGTCCGACCGCTTTGAATTTGCCACATCGAGGGGCAACACTGTACTTTCTTGCACTTTGCATGTATTATGTATGCAAATAAAAAGGTCTCTTCTTCCGATTGAGGCCTCCACAGAGCTTTTTTCTTTCAAAGGTTTTCCTGTTTGCTGGTCAGCCCAGCGCCCCAGGAAGTCCAATAGACTACTCTCGTAACCCTTGCATAATCTGACCGTTGGTCTTGAAAACTTGAGAATAAGTCTCTTCTGGAGCTGGCACTCTGTACGCGGACGCGAGGGATCAGAGTTGACACCAATAATTTCTTTGCCATTTTCGAGCTTCTCCAAACCTGGTATACGTGTTTCTGGCCCCACAATTTGTTGTGTGGCAATGCATAAACTTAAAGGGAATAGGTTTGGTAACCTCCAGGCAACAAGAGTCAGAGTGCAGTCTTTGGGAGCACTATTCCAGTGCTTCACTGAAAGCAAACTCCGATGGTCACCAGTGTATACGCTGAGGGAGGGCTGCTTCGTGGAGTGCAACAGTGCCCGTGGACTACCTCGCAGCTGCTGTAGCTGCATCTCCTTCCCTTGTTTGTTTTGCTTCGTTCCAGCAATGGCCTCACCGTCATCATTCATCGACGTCAGCTCGTGACAATGGGAGATTAGATCTGTCACGGAGACAACGGTCCATCCAAGACTGACTGCAGGATAAAGGCGACTGACAGTCAGTTGGTGGTGCGCATCATCGATATCGTTATCAGTAGAAGCGTCTCCGTACTGTTCTTTATTTCGTTTTCGTTTCGTATTATCTTCACCATCCTTAATCGTGTGTACCAACACCAACTCAATAACCAGACCGCAGTTTTTATCCAACTGGGTGGAACCAGAGTGGAAATAGATAGGCCGTGGGCGAGTGCAGGTTCGCAGGTCCTTGAACCCTTCCGCCTGTTCCAGATTCATCAGAGGCGTCTTGTAAGTGTTGCCGAAGAAAGAACGCGTCTTGGAATCGAAAAAAGTAAACCTATACTGTAGTCGAGGCTCCACCGTTGACGTTGAACTCCCCTCCGATTTCCTCTTCGAGGCTCCCTGAGACAAGCGCATGCGTTTGGGGAGGCGCACATGGGATGATTGCACTTGTATACAGTACACCATTGTCTTCTTGGTATCATCATCAAGCTCTTTGTGCTTGGAAGAGGACGTTAACGCTTCCTTCAGACGCCTTGGGAAAGGTGCATAGCTTTCCTCTTCCCTCTGTCTTTCTCTTGTCCATTGGAAAGCCTTTAATTGATCTTGACCCAGCGGGACAAATGCCGAGGAATGTGAGTTGGAGGACATTATGTGCTAAAACATGTATGTATTTCAAATGTGGGTTAACGGCTTCGGGTTCCACTGCCTATTCCCGCTGTTTCTGCCTTATTCAAGAGGTCCAATAGTAATCTGCCCACGGGAATAGCATGATATACTCCCTCTATACATGCCAGATGAGCTACAACACTTCATATACTGGGTGCATGTCATGATGCAGTCTTCGGGTTTCTGACAACACCAAGAAAAGATTGTTGGATTTATTATTTGCCAACCCATGGCAACCATACACCATATGAATGATAACGACAACCAATGATTTGTGCTTTACAATGTGTATGGAATATCTATAATGATGCGTGTCGTGTTCGCTTATTTATGCACAAAACAGCGAAACGTGAAGGAGACGAATACTTTGGGTGCCACTCGTTGCTTCGTGGTACGCACAATAGCTAATTGTAGGACGTCTAGTTGCCGGAATCCTTACCCTTGCTTTGTGACTTTCCCAACAGCTTCAACAACGGTTCTGCTGTGCTATCTCATCTTGATGGTGGTCTTCCAAGCTGCTTGTCCTCGTAGCATGTAGACTTGTAGATTTCTGTCGGTGGAAACACACACATGTCGATACTACGCCTATATGGCTGAGTTAACTGAAACGCGTGCTATTCTTGTCGCTTGTTCGAGGAAGAAGGAGCACCGAAGTGAGAAGAAGAGCTTGTGTTGATCACCCGTTGTTATGTGAAGTAAAACTGTATCTTCTCCAGAATTTCCCGAACGAATTCGTGACGTTGCTTTTGATACAAGTGGAAATATCGCACTTTACGAAGAAGGAAACGGAATCGCGCTTTATCGGGATCGTACAGGAATACGAACATAACCAGTCTGTGAGCAGGCTGCTAGCAATCTTGAGAATGATTCTTTCAGTCTTTCAGGCATTGAGGATACCGGCACTTCCGTAGTGGATAGCCGTTTGCAAGCCCCATCGTAGTCTTTCTTCGGAAGAGTACCGGGGTAGATCAATATGAAAGAAACAAGTATGGCCTTCTGGTAGAGCGTTGTCACCCGCGCCTTCAAGGACTCCAATGTAATGGTTGTGTTCCCAAGGCTGACCGGCTGGCGGCAGTCTTGATCGACCCCACACGAACCGAATATATGCACACCGCTCTTCGGGAGTCAAACTGGACAGCACTTTCCAAAACCAAGACACAATAGTAGGATCGTGTTGCGATACCGTGTGCTCCTTAAGATACTCAATATCCACGTCGTCTTCCCCGGCGATCATCACTTCGATTTCCTTGGGGGTGAATAGCGGTAAGACGGTTTGTGGTACAATAGAAGCTAGTCCCCGCTGCATGGCCTCCACAGCAACAGAAAATTCCCGCTTACGGAAATTGAGGTACTTGCGTATGTACTCGTCCGCATTCTCGGAAGTAACAACTCGTGAAGCCCCACCTGGACATAACTCAAACCGAGATCTACCATTGGAACTGCTTGCCACGAAATAACTCTTCTCTATTTGTTCCCAAGAAGTTGTTGCCTCTCCATCCGTAGGCTTCACAGCAGCCTCCATTTTCTTTAGTCGCTCTGCTTCGTCGGTATCAATAGTCACAAGATCATCTAATGTGACATCGCTTTGTTGGATGCACTTCCACAAGAACCGTGGGAAACTAAAGGGAAGAAGTTCCTGATGCCGTAACGAGATCCCCAGGAGTTTGCCAACATACTCATACATGGCCAAAGGTCGATAGGGCTCTTCAGACGCTCTGTAGTTATCGGCGAAGAGGATACCAGGTGCCATAGGAGAGCCGTACAGGGGATTAGGCACAAAGCTAGAGGCTGGTCCATCTTCCTGAGTGGTCTTGCTACTGTTTCCACTTTGCGCCGGGATGAACAGGTCCATGTTGGAGCTCATTATGTCCTCGACGATTCTCTGCATTCCTTCTCGGTAAACTCCTCCTTGGTCGATTCCACTCTCATGACGGAACGATATCTCAAAAAGACGGTCGTATTCTATTTTCTTACCCCGAAATACACTTGACGACAGTTTGTTCTGTTTCTCGAAAGCTTGAACAAAGCAGCTATTGCTGTCCCACGGTCCTGTAAACCCCTTTTCAGCAGAGGAGCTAGCAGCATAGTTGTCCAGTAACAAGGGCGGGATTTCCGTCTCAGGCTCAGAATCGCTTTCGTCCTCACGACCTTCCTGTGAAAGCTCTTCTGATATCATGTTCGACAAATAATACTGCTTCAGGATCTTCATTATTAAGTGCCGCAATTGTTTAACTTTGTCCCCAAGGGAAAGGGACTGCGAGGTCAGTAAGTCTCCTTTGCTTTCAACTGATTCCTGACCCGCACTTATTACCGTTTGCCATTTTTGAATTCCCGCCGACATTTTACTGACGGAGTCTTTCGAAACGCCACCTTCTTGTTTCTGTTTCTCGTATACGCGGGCTTGGTTCTTGAGTTGCAAAGTGCTTCCTGGATGCAGCGAGAGACGTAACAATGGTAGAGTCCAATAGGTCCTTTGGTTGAATGATACAAACAAGGCCTGGCGCAACATCAGCGACTGCATTGACCTCGCCATTAGACGACTATATCGTACGCGATCCTGTTCTCCTATGTTCCAAATGCTGGTCGGGGAGAATATGCTCTTCAGGTTCGAGGATAACGTTTTCGTATCCTCAGAAGAGGAGGGATCCCGAGAGGAGACCCTTGAGGAAGAGACAAACGTGGGGAATTCTGAACTGACAAAAGCACCAACTATCCGGTCAGTCGTTTGATTAGATCCTCTCGAAGAACGAGCACCACCTTGATTCTGGTGTCTAGATGCGAGTTTAGTGATGTTTCGGTCTTGTGAATGCGCCAAAAATTGAGCTAGTTCTTCGTCCTCCTTGCAACTCCAAGTTCCGAGATCTTGAGCCATTTCTAGAAGATGGGAGCCAAAATATCGTAGTAAACCACGTTCGTGCGGAAGCAAGTAGTTCGCTTCCTTAGTCCGCTCTCTCGACACACCAGTTGCATTATCCACAAGTCGTACTCGGAAAGCAAAGCCCCAGGGCTTCTCGCTATCGGTGCACTCTTCTCCCGTCACTACCTGCTCATAGCGCCATCGTACACCCCGGGGCGAAGCACCCATCCCCGAGGTGAGACTGACTGAGAAGTTACCGCCCGTGGATGCAATATCTGGAGTCAAAGTCTTATCACCGATTTGAAGTTTCGATCCTGGGGGAAGTTCCGTGCGCTCGTGGAGAACTACCTCGTAAAAGCTCTCAGTTTCTGTGCATCTCCAATCAGGCGGAAGTCCCACGTGAATGACACCCTCAGCTACCCATTTATTCCCTTGAACATGTGGATATGCTGTGCCACCGCGCTTTGTACCATTGCGTACAACAAACTGCTCATTCGTATCGTTCATACGCACGGGATGACTCGATTCCACAACTCTTACCATACCGCACGCAGCGAGCCATGACTCGCATATAAATGAAAAAGGGAGGCGTAACTCATTAAGCAAAGAATGCGAAAGAGCGTTGTACTCCGTTAAGAAATTCAGAACTTCTGTTACATCATCATCCGTAAGCTCCCCCTCAGCAGTAAGGCATGCTCTAATTTTGGACGGGCTCACGGGGAGACGTAAACTGGGTCGGGCAATGCGATCGTTCTCGGTTGGAGTATGCTCTCTTGCCTTAGCACGAGAGTGCGCGGCTGCTTTCCGCCCAAGTTTGCGTCGATAGAGAGTCGACTGATGACAGGCGAGGCATAATTCAACAACACCCTCGGAGCTAGCAGCCCCATGGGATTTCTGCAAGGGCCGAATGGATTTCAAGTACTGAGACATCATACTGGAGCTTAGAGAAGTAAGCAGTTTTTCTGAGGGAAAATTATCCCAGGTAAAGCAGGAAGGAGACTTCAAAATTCTAGTCAAGAGCTTGCTAACTCGCCACTTCTGAGAAACACTCAGCCGTTCGTTAGACAAGTTGTCAGCTAAGGAAGATACCATCGCCTTGTTGTGCACTGAAACCTTCGGTAAGAACTCAAACACATGGTCGGACAGTAAGTACTCCAGGAGGTAGATTCCCCAATCAGTATTCTTCTCATTCATGACCGACGGTCCCCAAAGCCACGTCTCTCGAAGAGGGTAGACCGCGAAACGGAATCCGTAATGGCGCCTCGTGTACGTAGTGACGTCTTCTTGAGATTCAAATGAGTACCAGAGTTCATTTCCCGGTACAATGAAGCAACCAAAACGATGGTTAAGACCTTGCGTAGCCCTCATATCTCCATTGGATGGATCTCGCGTCCCAGTCACGTAATATACTATAGAATCCATTGTCGGAGAGCTACTAAATTTTAAGACGTCCGTATAGAATGCCAGATCTGAACGGTCATCGAACCGCACGAGCAACGCTCCGGCATCTTCAAGCTTGATCTGGCAAGGTCCTACTGCAGCTTGTGTTCCCGGAATGTAAGGGTGACTGTTTTCTCGAATTATTTCCCTTTGCTGTACAAAAGGTGGACTGCTCCTCAGCTGCTTTTCACATTCTCTAGCAGCAAGCATCAGCAGATGACTACTATCCCCTTCTTTCTTCAATCTTTCATCCATGAATGACTGAATGCTTTCCATGGCATCTCTAGCATTGAACTGTTTACCTCGACCGGATTCCACAATCTGTAAACGGCTACCTATGATATCGGCCCAGTTCTGCCTTTCCACGGCATTTGAGAACTCCGCCGCAAAGGCTAAGGGAGTTGCTCTCCCCAAACCAACAAATCCTGTATACTTCTGTATCAACTGAGTCAGGTTTTTCCGTAAAGACTCAGCAGGAAGCTGCACCGTTCGCCATATCGAGTACAGATGTCTTAAAGTCTCTAACAGTTTTGCGTCCCATCCACGGTGTACGCTGCCAGCAAAACATTGTGCAAGCTGTGCGTACTTCACGAAGGAGAGGAAACACCGTGTGGCAGCGCACGAGATGTCGTTGATTCGAAGAGCATGTTCCTTCCGTACTAATTGCCGTTGACAGCGAGAGTTGCGGTCAGCAGAGCCAATATCGACGCCAAACGCTTTCGTAATTCTCCCCAAATGTTCAGCGCGAACCCAACCTTGCAACCTTGGTTGGGCTGCATTCACCGGTCTCACTTGGGTGTACCCATAGTCGCAGCTCACATGGGAGATCCCCGGCAGGTGCGGAAGCCAAAACGTAGTAACTAGCGGAGCCTTCAGAACAGACACAGGAACCCAACCACTCTTCGCAGCACGCTCCTCACCGTCCGAATCGATACGAACGACAGCCAAACCACCATGTTCCATGAACGGGAACGCACCATAAGCTGCCTGAACGGACCATCTATGGTCTACAGTTTCTTCCATAGACATGAATGATGATTGAGCACCACCGCTACGGCACGATAACGACACGAGTTCATTGCGCAGCAGTTGAGGGCATTCAGTCAGCGGTGAATCTTGGGCCGCATCCACAACTGAGCTAGGGAAGACTTCAGAGAGAAGCAAATGATGAGAGACCAAATCCAATGCATATAATTCACTACCAAAACACTCTCCTTTCTCACAAGACACATTGAATTCGTCTATAGATATATCTACTGTCTCTCCTCCGTTCCCAAAGCTTTCTACACAAATTTCGACGTCCCGGAATCCCTCTATGAATAATTCAGTAAAGGGGAAACGAATCACATGTCCATCCTCTTGAAGTAGTTTGAGGTCAGCGCTTGTTATAGGAAATTCAGCTAAGACACCACCATCTGCAAGTACTTTTATTCGTAAGCAGGCAGAAGACGGAAGGTCTAAAACTCGATTTCTATTACTCAGACAGCGTGGAGCAGGCTCCGACGAGTCCAGGGACGACAATGCGAATAGGTTATCCATGGCGCTCATATAGCCAGAAGAGATGGAAACATTCGGCAGATAGGCGCTATGCGCAGCTTCCGCAGGAGCTTTTACTGGTTCCACGCTCTCTCCAATCGGACGAAAGCCGCAGGAATACTTCGGTTTTTTGCCCTCCTCACCCCCGACATAAAACTCAGCAGCCATACCATTCCCGCTAACTACTGGGTACATCCCCTGCAACGTAGAAACACTCAAACCAGAAAACGCGGTCCCCATGGGGTGCGTATAGTCACCATCTATCCCAAAAGAAATCTTCCCTTCATCCAAATCCAAACAACAACAAACAGTCACTCCTTCTGTCCATCTTTTACCCCACCGCTGAGGCCTCTGGGAGTGCCATATTTGCTGTCTGGTTCCATCGTAAGCCCAACTGTGTCGATCGTCACCGACTCCTTCACCCCCTCGGGCGTCAGGGCGAAACGGCACATCAGCCCAGCCTAACTGAACCGTCCCTTCATCTCCTGACAATACCTTACATTCGTAGTACCATTTACCCTCGGTCACTTTCAGTCCTGGAAAACCGAGAGACACAAAGGGCTCGTCCTCATCAACCTCCACTTTAAACAAGGAAGTGCATATTAAAGCGCCTCCAACGTTGCTGATTTCTTTCAATTGGAAAGGTTCGGAAATCTCTGTAACACCGCTGTCCGCCCTCAATGCTCTGTTTTGTCTGCGAGATCGTTCAGACATGCCACCTTCGTCGGATTCTGTAGAGGTCCCACTATCAGAATTTTCCTCCTCCTCCTCCTCTTCTTCCTCCTCAGTTCCCACTGAATCCTCTGTTTCATCGTCGTCATTAGTGGAATCCCATGCACCGGGTGGATCCTGTTGATGTTGCCACACACTCTGCTCTTGGGAGAAAAGATGCCGACTGGTCTGTGACACGTTCTCTCCGACATCATCGCTGGTAGAGCTTCCACTCTCGCTTGAGTCCTCACTAGGGAACAACCGTTCCACTCCACCACTCGCGCTCGACTCAGTCGCGGACGACTCAATTGAGCCATCGGCACTAGATTGACGAAGAAGTTCAGCTTCGCCTTCCCGTCGTTTAGCGGCGTCTGTAAGCTCTGTCAAATCATTCATACATCCGACTCCGGGAAAGAATATCCTGCATTGCTTGAGAAGCCTGTTTTCAACATGGGAACACAATGAAACGTCAGAGATGTAACCCCAGTACCATCCAGGTGCAGGGACCTGCTTGGTTTCTACGGAAGCAATATTCACCGTCTCGTCGCACGTGTCGGTCCTTCCTTCTCCAGAAGCCCTTTTTAGAGAAATGCGCATGCTTACTGTTTTCGACCCACTGTGAGCCTCATATGGAATCCTGACAACCTTACGGTTTCCACCGGTCACGCAGAACGAATCAAACCGTAGAACGTCTTTGTATACCCCAGATTCCAGAATTTGTGACAGTAAGCAGGAACGTACAGGCTTAAGCCTATAAGAAGAAATGCGGAGGCGATCGCTCTCCTTGTTCTTACGGAATTCCGCCAGAACTGAATGCATGGATGGACCATTTGCTATATGATCGACGGAAACCTCGGATACAGAGGGAGTTAAAAACTTCACATCTCGAGGCACTTCAGTTCCACTCTGTACGTCATCGTCGTCTTCGTGCGTTGTCCCCGAAACATGTGTGACGTCGAATTGGGAATCCTCGTAGGATATAAGCTGCTGTCGCTGCCCATGACCCTGGATCATCCTCCGAAGGGACCTAGGCATTTCAAGAGGCTTCTTAAAAGTGGTTGCGATATCATTGCGGATACCGGCGGAGACGCTGTCAGATATATAGCGAGAGCTGCCCTCATGTTTCAACGTTGGTGCGATTTTCGCGAAAGTATGCTCCAAGGGAGTCAGGTACTCAACTGCTTGATACCAATCAACCTTCTGCATATACGGATGCACTGATTTCAGCATAAAAGGCGATTTGCCAGAAGCCGGGATTTCGGCAACTATTAGAAGCTCATCAGGTTTTGCATCGACATAAACAGAGCCGACAGTCTTGCCATCTAGGGTAAAGAAAATTTGTGTTCGCTCCTCAAATTCGAGGCATCTCCTTATACCACACCCAATGCGTTGGACGCTCGAACCTTCAAACTCCCCTGCAGCGGAAAGTGTCACGTTGACGTCGTCTAACGAGGGGCATTCGTACTTTGAAACATCATCAGCAGCTACATCGCTACGAGAAACTATGCAACCTCCTTCGGGGGCTGACACTATCTTTCCAGACGGTAGATCAAATGCCGCTAGGCGGTGTCTCTTGGAGGTTACGCCACAATAGCGTATACTACTGCAAGAAGATTCCACTGCTGTTAAGCTCTCGAACCACTTCCGAACTTTTTCCTCAGAGAGATCTCCCAAGACGGACAACGGAAGGCTACACTCTCTTCGAGGCATCAAAATGCTCTTCAAAGCTGAAGTTCTCAAAGAGGGCCTTATACTCTGTATGACAGGAACCACCCGCGTCACGAAGTCTTCATATTTCTCAGCATCACGCACACTACTCCAGCTACCCAGCGGAAGAATCCCAAAATGGTCATTACCAGAACCAGTTTTCTTGTTATGCGGGATCACACCCAACCGAAGTTCGGGTACAGACGCGCTGTCTTTACAAGAAATGTCCAATTCCGTATAGCTATCAAAGCCTTGATCTCTCAGAGCATGTAATCCAAGAGAGTTATCAGGCGGGGAAAAACTTGGCAGACGGAAAAGGATGCAGGACAAGTCAGCGATAAGCTCTTCCGGCAATTCCTGTGCACCACGCTTGGTCATGTGATCATACCGCGCGTTTCTCCTGAGCTGCAGCTCCGTGCAATAACGTTCATCCAAGTCCGTTGCCAGAGCTCCAAAATAGAACGTCACCTTAGCTGGATCTAGTAGAGGTGTATGTAGTCTGTAAAGACGGCTTCCTTTGGAAAAGTAGCCTAAGCTACTTGTTACAGTAACGTCCTCCAGACCACTAGAAAGTAAGGAGGGGTGTATTGGCGCGATGCTATTGTTGTCACAAAGTCTAGCTCCGGAACCATCGTAAAACATTGGCGCATAAATGAACTCTGGCGGTGAACGGGCATCGACAACCGCCGGGGCAGGGCTCTGGATTGCATCAGAATACGACCGGCAGCCGCTTACCTCCACGTCCAACACCTTATCATGAAGGTAGTCGTCAACGAACGATGAAGCTACTCGGTCCAAGAGACCAGCAACAGTACCAGAGATTGGAATAACACTCGATGAATTAAGTGGATAACTTCTGCTCTCAGACAGTAGTACGCCTACATTTCCCCGAATGAAATTGAGACTAATGTATTTCGCTGAAGACAGGCCCAGAGAGCAAAGCGGTATGAGCGGAGTACATCCGACTTGGCCGCAATACACGACTTTGCACCTCAGGTCAATCTGTAGAATGATGCGATCCATAAAAGACGCACCCCTCATAGAAAATAGTTTTCGCTCATCCTCTGCACTGTTCTTATCAAACCCCCACTTTTCTGTCACCACCTGGCTTTGCAAATCGATGTCAGGGATAGACGAGGCATTCACAGATTGAAGCGCTCCAGCTACCATTTCTGAAACACCGTTTTTCCTGCTGCGACGGAACACCTCTGTCCGTGAGTCATCTCCCTCGATTTCCACAGAGACTTCATCGTCGTCACCAGCTTGGTTATTCACCGAATAGAAGAAATGGATGTCAAACGCAATTTTGGAGTGCCCTTCGTTGATCGGTATACGCAGCGTGCCACTGGAACGGGCGCATCCACAGTGGAACAAAGCGTTATCCTCGTGGAGTTTGCCTGCGGGCACGAGACTAGCATCGGTGAGCTCGGCATTCGACACATCGAGATATGGCGAGCACCCCGAACATTGCAACGTATATGCATCAGCTACCTCTCGGCATAGTGGCACCGATATCTGCCGCAGTATTGGAGTGCCTCTCGCCTCCTCCACCGATAATACACCAGAAAGTGCCTTTGAGAGCAAAGGAGAGTGTTCAAACGATGCCAACAGCGACGAAAACCGGTGTATAGATCCTTCACATGCCTTGAACACTTCCCTGTTAGAAGTTAGCTGCATCCATATTCCATCCCATGCTTGGCCTCCCAGGACGGGCACTGCGACTGGTGTAGCTGCACGTAATTTTTCTTTGATTAGATATTTCAGTTTGTCATAATACTGTTGGTTGACTCTATTTGCTGGTATAGCCTCCCATCTACTTTCACTGATGGCTACCGACGATTTCGGAATATAAGAGTCAAAAAGCCTACTGCGGAGATATAGCTGCACATCACTATGGCAGCTTGCCTCAACAACTTCCGCTAAACCTGTTTCGGAAGCTTCGTTGACATTACGATTGAGTTGCGCGACATTAATCGCGTTCTTACAGAATTCATCAATCCACGATTTTCCAACATTGTACGGAATCAGGATCTTAGAGTAATTTTTGATGAGGGTACAAGACGGAGTAGTGAGCTCATCTCCGAAATCCACAGGAGAAAGCCCTGCCCAGACCCATAGAAGAAAATTCGCTTGCCTGTCAAACAATTTAGTGTGGATTGCAGCACAGCTTATGCTGTTACACACAGCAGCGACATAGGGGTAACTGTTCAATGTCAGAGCCCATTTCATATCCTCAGAATCCAACGCGCATTGATAGCTAAGCATGTCCGAGTAAAGGGCTCGTTGTTGTTTAGAAGAGGAGAATTGCTCTACAGTCTTGGTAGAGAAAACAGTCGACCAGCCAAGCGAATCCCAGAGATCACGAATGGCCCCAACTGTGACTTTATTCGCGCTAACGGCTTGCCTCACACTGTCAACGGGCAAGCAAAGTGCACAAGAGAGAATAATAACATCGTTGTTGTAGTCCGAGTTTACATCTCTCAGGTTCAGACGCCTTTCTAGAATATTATCATCACTTCGCAGCATTCTGTAGCGTCCCATTGATTTGACCTGCTTGGTAATCAAACTTAGCGAAACAACAGATGCAAAAAGCATGCCGGCTGCAGCAGCAACGCATTGGTTGAGTCTAGTTACACTCTGAGCTTCAAGATTTCTGAATTCACGCAGTATTCGTTCACATTCCGCAGTGATATCCGCTAAGCCTGTATCCGAAACAGTGAACCTGACGGAGTCAGATTCTTCAGAAATATGGCTGGAAACTCTTTCAAGACTGTCTCGAAACTTGCGCGCATCAGGATGGCCACTACCATGACACATAACAGCAACCCAGTCCAAAGCACGCCGTACACCATCACCGACCGCTAAAGATAACCAGCACAGTTGACAACTAAGAACTTGTTCACCGAACCGAAAGTCTTGAAGGTTCCTATATGAAGGTGCACCAGACGTCGGCTCTACCAATTTCGTTGGATACTGATCGTCAGAGTGCGAGGCCAAATAATCAATCCATGAAAGGATTCGGCTACGAATGGATAACGCCGAGGAAGAAGCGTCCTTCAACATCGTGAAGCTTCGCTCTTCCTGAGACAATTTCGTCGTCAATGTAGTCAGTGAAAAGATACCCTCCAATAGATCGGTGCATCCCATAAGGGCATCCTTGTTGTGAGGAATTGCAGAGTGAGCAGCAAGAACAGCGCTTTCACCGATACTGAGCATGATTGACTGCTCGACCTCCGTTGCTCTAGTATCTTCGAGTCTCCGTCTACAAGCATGGACGATATCCGTGGTGTAGCGAATGAAATATGGATCATCCAACAAAAACGGGGGAGGGCGAATCGTGTCCAGAGGACGGAGGCACTCCACGGGGACATCAAACGTGCCATTAAAAAAATTCTTTGAACCAACCACGTCAATAGCTTTTGAATCTGCTAACCCTTGGAAGACGTTGGGAAATGCTTCATCGACAAGCAAGCACACCCGCGCAAATGGGCTCCCCGGTTCCGCATCCACGACATACAGTGTCGGGTATTGCACCCGCTGGAAAATCGACACAACATCTGAGTACATTTTAGACTGAGATAGAACATCGCTTCTGGCGATCTGAGGGTTGATCTCCGCTATCGCACCCGGCGTGCACTGAATGTTGTGGCCACCACCTACTGCGAATACGACATTCGCCAGTATATATGAATAGAGTGTTTCCTGATCCAGCGGTTGTATCCGCTGATCATTCGATACTCTAGCACACTGTCTGAGAACGACAGTGAATATTTCATTTGTGATAGTCCTCCACTTCTTAGCCCGAGTAAGACGGCGAAGCAAAAACAACGCACCCTTGCTAACAAGAAGAGATTTAGGCCACAAGGCCACTGAGCAAAATTCACAAAGCTCACTCTCAGTGAGTTGGACGACGCTCCGGATTGCCAAACGTGCGAGGAAAACAATGAACGATTTTAATTGTGCCTTGTGTTCATCTCCATTAGCGCTAGAACAACCATGGTCTAGGATGGAGCGATCCAAACTAAATAGTGGGTCCAGTAGCACAGTGACATCCCCTATCCCAGTGTTCAGTGCTTCTTTCGTCGCTCCCAGAGTAAGCTGAGGAACAATTGCTCTCAAAAACCGCAACACTGCAGAACACGTTGACACAAATTCCTCAGAATATACAAAGCGAGCAAGAATTGACAACAACATATTCAATAGCTCGGAATTGGATACTACGTGAACTGCGGCGGCATGTAGATATCCTGGGGTGATGAGACTTTGTAGCCAGTAGAGTCGTCGCTCAAAAAGTTCAGCGTAGTCCCCAATGCTTAGCGCAGGGGATGTGTCTGCACCGCAGCTTGCTGGACGGCTGAATCCCGGGGATGAGCCCGGAGACTTAAAAGGTGACAAGTAGCTAGCCGTAGGGCTGCTAGACTGAGTCCCGCTTTCAGTATGAATCAGCTCCTTGCCGCAGATGATGATATCCTTGATAGCAAAACGCAAGGTTGCGTAGAGCAGAATGAGCGTAGTTTTCGTCTGCTCAGATTCCAAGACGTCTTTATCATTAAGACTCAGGCTCGTGGATGATATTCGAATTGACAATGAACGCAGAGCATTGTCCGCACACCTAGAAAGTTCGAAGGAAGCCAAAGCAAAATTACTTGTTCGAGTAGTGCCTCCTTGTTCTACGCGGAACTGCTTAAGAGAGGCTGTCTCATGATTGAGAGACATTTTAGGCAGGGTAATCCGGCACAGAGCTTCCTTCCACCATGTGAGCCATATTTGCCACACGTCTTCTACGGACCGTGAACTCTCAAATTGGACACGTATTGTATTATCTTCTGTAAGATAGAGTAAGTCAATGGTCACGCAGATATTCACAAGATGAGCTGCTTCAGTGTGCAGACCAGCAGACGCGAGGGCAAAAACGGTGTCTAAAATTGCCTTTTGAATAATCCTCAGACCGCCGTCGAGCTCAGCAGGCTGCCATGCAGGAAAGAAAAATGTTTCTGATGAGACTAGACGGGTGACAGCGTCTCGCACGGCACTCGGAACATCAGTAGTTCGGCCTCCCTCCCGAATATACTGAAGATGCTCTGATAACACGGTGTCGTTGCACTTATCACTAGCGTTACTACGACTTATAAATAAGCCCCGCATCTGAAGCTGTTCGTGAAAGTGGACGGCGTCCCGCATACATTGTGCACCGGAGGCTGACGGGGAAAACGAAAATTCGGGCAAATTGTGTTGCCGAGAAAATTTATGCACCAAGTAATCCACATTACGACACAATTTATTAGCGATTGTATGGGTATCCCCCGCACATACATGACCAGCACTTCCTTCAAACCACGACCACCCACCCCGTCGTTCGTCGCTTGGCCTACAGAAGTAGCAGCGCCAGAAATATACAAGCGGTTCGTAAGCAACCATGTTGGCATAGTCGTAATGAGACAAACGTTTCATCGAAGTCCATAGTTGGTTATCCGGAATTTCTGCTAGCACACTTTGCTTTTCTTCGAGAAGAGCGGTGTCAGCAACTGGAGCTCCACACCGCAAACTTCGGACGCAGTTGCGCGACTCCCACTCTAATTGGGAAAACCTGGAGACCCCTGTTAGGTGTCTGAGAACTGGAAGTAACCCTGACCTTAATAAAAATTCATGATCATCCCTTCCCCAGCCTAAACCAAAGAGTCTGAGATAAAGGTGCGCAGTTTCGAGATTGCCACGGCTGGCCTGAGACAACAACTTAACGGCCGAGAGGAAGAGAGACAAAGCACAGGCCTCAACAAGCTGATAGACACTCAAAGATGTTCCTTCAATACTTGTTAAAAAGTGAGACCGTCCGCGAGAGGAGCTCGACAGAATCTGCTCCTTGAAACGGCTGGTTTGACTCAGAGAATCTCGCATGTTATCGGGAGAGTTCGATCCCAGAGAAAGCAGCTGCTCCGTTCCCAACCGTTGTAGGCGAAAATACGAGCTGCATAAAATGTGAGTGAGCAAGGCGCTTTCTTGAGGGCACTCCCGAAGGGTTGTCAGCAGCATTTCTGCTGAGCAAAGTGCTTTAGCGCGCATTAGGCCACGGACATTCTGGTAAACATGAGACGAAAGTATAAGATAACCTTTGCGCTCCGTTCTCACTACGGACGTTAGATAGTCGTATATGTCGAAACCTGCCCTGCGGTAAAGGGCACTGGATTGTTTCGAGTCAGAGTCTACGGTGCCAGCAATCAGCTCCGCTATCTCTTCATCATTTTCATTATCATCGTCTGACGCGAATGACATAGTAGAAGGTTGTTGTTCCAACGAAAGTTGACGAGAGAGCACGTTGGCAACTGATGAATGCAAAGCAGCACCGCTTACATCGGCAGCGTAACCTCTGGATGCATCCTGGCTACTACTTGAGTCCATTGGAGCCAGTCCTACACTCGGCTGGCCTATTAGGGAAACTTCAAAGTCTCCGTGCCCAATAGCCGATGGTTTCCCTTCAAAATAGTCGTCATCGTCATCGCCGTCATCTGTCCTATGATTCGTCAACGTACTAATCGTTTTGTCATCAATCGTGTCTGGAAGCTTCGAGAAGGGCAAATTCATTGCATAAGACCCCTGCTTTAACAAATCTAAGTCCTTGTGCGACAGAGTACTTTGCCAACGTTGAAATCGATCTTCAGTGTCAGTCATAGCAAAAGTGGAGTTCACTTCCAAAGGAAAAGAGACGGAAGCACGGACTGAATTTTCCACAGACTTCGATGCAACAAAATTATTTAAGAGTAATATGGACTGCTCCGCGAGATCAGAAAGCAAGGATGCATACGAGTCCGGCGCATTCTTACGGGACAACTTAGAAACGTCATCAGCCTTTTCCAGCAGAGTCGAATAGAGATAAACCTCACTAGTTGAGCAATCACGGTGTAAACCACTGCTGATTCCTCTTCGTAGCTTATTTAAGCATTGAGAGGTCTTCGCGGAAAATCTTGTGCGGAACGTCCTCGAAGCACTGGCGTTTTCTTGAAGATTCTGCCGCTGAAGCCGTAACCACGTTCGAAACTTGTTGATTCGAAAAGCAATAGATGTCACTACGTCATCATTAGAATCCAAAATTTGTGAATAGTCACGCCTCACTAACAGCCGTCTAGTTTCCTCGGGTATCCCATCAATAGAAGATACATTCACCCATCGCGCTAGTAACTGCGGCCACCATACTAGATGAGACGGAACTACACTGGTCAAGTGCTTGCTCTGCATAATGGGCTCTACTCCTACCCCTTCCATGTCAAGCTGCTGGGAGAACAAGGCTGCTATCAGCTCCAACAGAAGAGTCTCTGCCCCCATAGTAAGTGCTAGTACGCCCATGAATATACTCTCGGCCCCCGGAGAGGCAGTTTTTGCCTCACGTTTGCGGATTAGTGGACTTTTGCGCGGCCCTTTCGACTGGAAAAAAGGTTGTAACAAGGACCAAGCCTCGGACCAACCCCCATCCATACTAATGTCAGTATGTGGAGGTAGTGGTTCCACGAAGAGATCATAAAGGACGTTATTTGCAGGAGTTTCACACGTTCCAAGAAGAAGGTTTTTTCCCATCGCAGTAGAAAGACTATGCTCAGCTGAGGATCCCATATAGCCCGCCAGAACAGCGCCTTTTACTTCGTTGATACTCTTAAGATAGAATTCACTCTTTTCTGTAGCTCCTTCGGAGACGTTGTGCATAACCGCTTCGAGGCTGCTGCCTTTTAACATTGTTCGCTTTGACAAGTACTTTGACATTGCCCTTTCCGACATATGAAACGTTGGTCCTTGTATTCCTGCCTTGATCAAAGCACCGGAAGTGGCAATGAGGCTTGTCCGGTAAAAGCCAGCGACGGCCTCACCAGCACAATACTGGATAAAAGCAAAGTGTTTCGTATCATCACCTTCCCTGGAAGAGATGGACATAATGCCTACTAGGTAGAAATTGTCTCCTCTACTCGCCATCTCATTTCGCATTTCACTAAACAGCCTCGAGCTTTCCTCCTCAGCATCCTCCCGTTCCATCCACTTGTTGACTACTTGCTCGACGCTCCGGGTTAGTTTTCCGCTTGTTACAACTTGGGCTGACAAGGACACGACCTTTTCCGGACTCTTCGATGTTTCGCAACAGTGGAATCTTCCAGATGTATTAAAGAAGCCACTACACGGAAGCACGTTGGCCGGTAACAGCGGTGCGAGCCGGGCGTCCGTATCAAGCACGGAAATACTACCGTTAAAAGGAAGCCATTTATCTCCTGAGAGCAGAACTGGGAAATCAAGGTTCAATGTCATTGCTGATACTCTGGTGCCATCCAAACTGAAAATTGCCCCGGTGCTACTGCGGAATGCACGCCCCCGCGCGGATAGCGATAGCGACTCTGTGAGTTTCCCTTGGTCAGGACGGGAGAGAGGACCGGTTGAGATGGAAAAGTTGGAACCATCAATTTGAAATCTGTGACAACCTGCTCCGTCGCTACCTCTTCTGATGGATATGCCAAACGCCAACGTGTACATAAAGCTTTCACGGCGCTTCTCGGTAGACGAACCATCCTCCCTGGCTTCATTAGGTGCTCCGGGTTTGGAGAGTAAGACAATATTGATGTTCTTTGGGACCTCATTAAGTTGCCTGAATGCGGCATGAGACTTAAGAAGGGCGTGTTTGCCTTTATCCCCATTCAGATGGCTTAGTATGTTATGAAACTTGACCGGCGGAGATGTTGGAGAAGGAGTGCCCTTATATTTAGTAAACCATGAAGGCAATAGGGTGCCAACGAACGTCCCCGAGCTTCCAGTTACCACCCCTGTTAGAGACCCCGTCGCAGGGAAAGTGGTCCCTGAACTCTGCCAATTCACAGTCGTGCTCTTAAATGGCGATTTGCAAAAGTTACCCAGAGAGTCGGTGTCCCACTGCAGTGTTTTAACACTTCTGCTTGAAGGAATTGGATCCCGGTCCCACTTCATGGCTGACGTAGATAATTTCGTCAAAGCGGGCAAACAATGCTCAGCCAGAAGACAAAGAATCCCCTGTGGTAGCGCATAGATCGTTTCTAATACAAACGGGAGTATGCCAAAGCTATTCCCTCCTTCGGAATCAGGGGCATCGTCTAATGATCCAGTACACGTGTTAAAAAATTCAGTGCAAAAGGAAGATAGCGCGGGCACTACTCGTCTCAAGGAAGTTCCTCGAATGGCCATGACGATCATGTCAGAAAAGTAAAAGAGCATCGACAGTTTCAATTTTGAGTACAGTTCTTGATGCTCCGCTGAAGATTTCAATACCTGCAGTGTACACATCAGCTGCTTGTTGAACCTCTCGTAGAGGGCGACGACCGACTCAGTAGGTTCTTCCGTTTTCTTCGTGGATCGACTAACGAGCAACATTCGGTGGTTTCCCAAACCACAGAGCTGCCCACCTCCCCCGGCAGCGATTCCGCCAAATAGAGAAGACGGAATAGCAGCATGTGAAACAAGAGCATGAAGCAACCGGGATGCAACGTCATCAATACCATTCATGTTGCTTTCTCCAACTCGGCACACAGTTAACACTTGAGAAATGAGCCTGACACGGTCTTGCGCAGTATGGTATAGCAAGCCAAACCCATATTGTATCACAGTAAGTGCTTCATAGCGGATTTCATTGAGCTGCGACCGGTCTAACGTGTTTGCATCCGTGCGGTCCAGTACTAGATCTTGCAAGATAGTGCGAACTCCTACCAAACTGGAGGAACCAGCGTTGGTATCAATGCCCAAGTCCTTCGGATTGACGTTGGAATCCACGATTCTCCGCAACTGCGAGCCGACGATTTTCAAAGTCAAAACCACAAGATCTTTCTTATGGGACTTGTCAAACTGTTGCACCGGTTTAAACGTCGAGGAGGAGCCAGTACCTTTCTCTCCTATCAACGCTTGCAAAACCAAATGCAACGAACTAAATGTCGACTCTGTTGGCTCAAGACAATAGGGGGCATGCGTTATACCCGCTCCCATTTCAGAGGGGAGGGTAACGATTCCATCTCTGGTACTTGTGTTGTCAATAGCCACCTCTCCAGGAAAAATGGAGGGAAAGGATCCGCAAGTGTTGGATGATAAAGAGGCAGTACAGTTCCATTGTTCGCAGAGTTGCTCCACAGCAACAAAAACAAGCCGGGTGAGGGATGCTTTGTCACGTAAGCACTGTGCAATAGTACTTGACGTAGTGGGAAGCTCGCCTTGGAAACTTGATAGCTCCTCCGCTCTGCCGGCGCCAGAGCCAATCGCTGCATCCTTGGTGTCTAGCTCATCGTCTTCATCCTCCTCTTCCTCTTCCTTCTCCTCCGAAAGCGGTTCGTTAGTCTCTCCTTCAGGCAGTGCTGCCTCTTCTTCAAGCTGAGCACCGTCTTCTTCTTCTCCCATATGAGAAAACACATAGTCTGCTGCCGCTTCCATATCACCAGATGTTTGCTGCAAAGCGCGAACGCATGTCCTAAGGGGAAAGCCCAACTCTTGCAAACGTCCAACCTCCGGAAAAGTTTCAAACACCTCATCGCGCGTCATACCTTCGTACATACTAACATGCCCAGACTCTGATTCTTCATCTTCTTCTTCATGTTCTTCCTCTGCTTCAGCTTCTTCTTCCCCGTCGTTGCCTTCGTTGATGACTGCTTCCTTACAATCGACTTCCTGCTTGCCGTTTGTAGTTGCCTCTTGAGCAAATATTGGATGATTCATTCGAAATAGCTCTCTGTAAAGGTCGTGCAGCAAACGTGAAAGAGAAGTTCCCAGACTAGTCAATTCTTCGTGCACAAGATTGACAACCATGCTATTAACACTTAAGAGAAGTTCCAAGGTACCGTAAATCCGAACGAACTCAATCATTACCTTCACACATGAAAAACGAATCGAATGCCCCGGCGAGGCGCTGTAGAATTTCTCTAACAGCCAATTCTGAATGACCTTTAACGTCCGCTTCGAAGTCCATCCAGGCCGCGCATGGCTTCGTCTCCCTCCTTTCTTTTCTGAAGTTTCGCTCACAGACAGAATCCGTAGAGAAAGAATGTCCATAAAGTGACCCTTCGTTGCAATACGTCGACTCAAGGAATGTTCTCCATTGAAGGAAACTCTTAGCCCATCGCATTTCTCTCCACCTAAAGGAACAAATAGAAATCCATCTTCCCGTAACTCGTTCGATTGCAAACTAGAGTAGGTAGAGGCAACCTTCTTGGACAGAGACACAGTGGCAGGCATTTTTTGCGGATCCAGACGTAGTGAGATGCCCTCTATGCGCAAAGACTGCCCGAAAGTAAAGTCAATGGTATGAGTCGCACTGGGATCGTCATCAGAAATGATATATCCTTTGTACGCTACATCCTGGAGTGCCCCTTTATCGATGGCTAAGGAAACACTTGAAGTAGGAGACTCCATGGTCTTCGGTAGAACGCTCTTCACAGAGGAGGTCAAAGGTGTACTGACTTCACTGAACAATTGGAGCGGCTGATATTCAGAAGTTAGATTAGTCAATTCCTCGCAGAGCAAATCTGCGAAATAATCGCTCTCGATGTTTGTCTGCTGGCCTTCAGACTCTGGCAACGTCCCAACGCCTAACTGGCAAGAGTCCAGAAACTGAAGCAAACTTTGTACAGATTTTGATAATGACGATGTTTCATCTGGCCCTTCACTGATTCGGTGATGAATTCGGGAGTATTCCTGTTCCTCTAACTTTTTCGGCTTATCCGCCAGTACGGAACAAAGATCCTTTGAGACTGCTCCTCTGTGGCCCACCTGCTCCAGAGCAGTAGCTTCCTTCTTCGCACTGTCACTATTTCTCCACCACGCACTTTCCAGGGCAGTTAGAGATGAGTCCAGAATGTCTCCCCATTGCTTTTCCTTTCCCCCAAGTTCCTGATCGCCGCCACTACCTTTCCCCGGATTCGGACTCTGTTGCTGTCCGCTTTTGGCATCCTCTTCGTTGGAAGTATGCCTCTGCAAATCCCGAATGAAGTGATATATCTCATGCATCTCCAAATCATAATGGTTGTTAATCAGGTAACGAGCAACCACCTGGGCATCTTTGCGCTGTTGTTTGGAAACAGGGGCGTCAGCCCCTTGCTTCTTCTGCTCACTGGAGGCTGCCGCCACGGCGGTGAGCACTCTAGGGAGATTCCATAAACACGTGCTGGCATTGTCACCGCTACCAGGGCTTGCTCCAGCTGCCGGCGTAGCCATCGTGCGTCGCCTTTTGGGAAAATGAGCCAAGTATACTGCCGTATATCTTCGTCACTCCGTCTGGACAAGAAAATGAGCAGGAATTCTCCTTCCTATTTGCACCCACAAGCACAAGATGTGCGTGTGTTTCTGTGCCTGTGTACTAAACAGTAGTCGAAACGAGGACGAGAACCCTCTAGTAGCAATGTGTTTCGTTCAAAATAGGGTATAGTTTAATTGACACGAAGAAGGGAGAGCCAAACACTCCCCCTGAGATCTTTTTTCTCCTCTCTATACAAGCAAGTGAATAACTTGTATGTGTGTACACATACATATACTTGTCGTGTATGTGTTAAATTGACGGACAGCGTGAACACACTATCAATCCAATTATACGCTCGGCAATGGCATGATGGTGTAGAAGGGACGCTGTCAATGCTTGGTCACTGAGAGTCTCAGTGAGAGATGATAGAATGTGGTGTTTGTGTATACATGCATACACATACAGGGGTTGATATGGTCATAATTAACCGTGTATGTGTTAGGAAGGACTTGAGCATCGGTATGTACATGCTCTTGACCGTGGAAGCAAGCAAGGCATGCACGCCATTGTGTTGTTCATGAAGCATTTCATAGGACAGATAGGTATATATATATATATATATATATAAACAGAGAGAGAAAAGATTTAGAACTCGTTTCCATGATATCCACATGACTGCTTAATACCTGTCGCAAGCAAATTTGACCGGTCTCATTACCCACTGACTACTGTACAACGTTGTACAATGCTCTGGCTCGCGTTCAGTTGTTCTACACAGTATACAGTATTTATATACCAGGCCTACAGGCGTACTAATTAACATACATACTTAAGTGCCAATGTAGCGAGATCGACGATTACAGTGGCTTGGAACCTTGGTACCACTACACTGTACTTGATACTGCTGGTACTGACTACCTGGACTACACTGTACTGGCGCGCTTGTGACGCTGAATACACGCACACATTCTAATTCAAGAATAATAAAAGAAGTTGTCTGCAAACTTCATGCACTCTGCCGATGTGGTATCCACCCAAAGTTAGCAGCGTATCCTATTTTTGATTCCAGAACCACGCTCGCAAGCGGGAAAATCGACCTGTTGTACATGTGTGTACTTGATTTTCCGACTGAATCTCCGTAGACCGTTTTGATTTGGACGAACATGTGCCGGTAACAACTACCTACTACACGTTAGCAATATCAGAGCTCGAGCGAATTGATTCAAGGAAGCGGCTGCCCTCTTTTCTGAGGGTTGAGCGAGCCGTTTGCTTCAAGACCAAACCGTATTTTCCTGTGACGACGGCCCCCGGCGCATGGTATAGACTTGTGTAAGCTACACGGCTGAAGTAGTATCGATCCAACTACAAAACAGTGACAGCGGCGTTAGTACGCGAGAAGGATGGAAGTCTTCCGTTACGCGAAAGTCTCTTGTAGCCATTCGGACGTAAAGAGCAACTACGTCAGCATTAGGTAATGGTATTGATGACGTGAGATCGAGGTGCGGACCGTGCGGTCTCGCAGAATCACATGATTTCCGGTACTTACGAAATTCCCACGAATCCCCTGAAGCAAGGGACGGACTTTATTGCGATTCCAGCCTTGGATCCGATTGTGGTTTTGCATGTACAAATCGGTAAAACTTGCCGAAGGGACCAAATGAATACAGGATAGACAACAATGATTGTTGCTCCCTCTCCAGATTGCGAGGATGTGGTCGTCTTTGTGGCCGATGGACTATTTGTGTGATGCCTTCCGCTATGTTTGTCTCAGCGATGTTGGGTATTCTTCAGTACATGGAGCGGTTCCGGGTAGGTTCCACCCCACACACGGTCTAGCGTAACCTGTAGACTAGACGTCTTCCAGAAGGAACTCTATTAATACACACACTCAGTACATTGTCGCTTTTCTTACTATGGATAGGTGTCGTTTCCCGTCATTTCAAAGATTTCCAAATCGCTGCATGGATGCCTTGCCGAGAGTACTGTTGATCTGAGCCGCTGGATTGGTGATACACTACATGTTGCATGTTCTAGATTAAGATCGAATATACCATAAGTATTGATTGACATACGTGGCGGTGCTGTGTTCGTGAGGCAACCAAATGCAGTCACTGGCACGGTACTAGTGGTACCTTCTGACACTACGGCGAATTGAACATATTCTGCTAACCGTCCATTTTCGCAGCCTTCCTAGGAAGACTGTGGCCTTTGTAGAAAGGGCACTCTGCGTGCAGTTTCGAACATCCAGGCGCGTCAGGTGCGGTCAATGGCAAATTGCATCATCAGTTATTGTGGTTTGGGTACACTATGAAATTGTCAAATGCTCGAACCGGTCATCTGTTCAATATGAGGACTAAAGGTTTGCCAATACCTAACTTGTTGTGCAAGTTCTGTTTCGTGTGCATGCTCCGAAAACCAATCCAAATACACTGAAAGGATTTCCATCTTCCTAGTAACTTCCCCTTTTGTTGCTCACATTAAATGACACATTCCCACTTAGCCGGTAGGCCATAAATAGTACACACTACTACTCACAGTCTAGCGTTGGGATCTATTATACCATGTATACCATATACAATACGAACAGAATGCAGCGTGCATCGGTGCGCCGTTTGATTATACTCGTCTCCAAGCTTCATGTGTTATCCCGGTGTAGCACCAGATGCTGGTGTTAGGCATTAGGAGTACTTGAAGCTCAAGTGAAGGTAGTTTCGTCCAAATAGCACCTAGAAGGAAGTCCAAGGTAACTTTGGAGAGTTGTTCCTGGAACTCGTGCTTTAATTCCATAAACGTCTCCGCCCCAAGTCACAGACCATAGAGCCTGAAATGTATTGTGTCATATCGCCAGGTCTATTCAACAACGAGACACCGTTGGAAGCGGGATGTGTGGATAGCTGGATAGCCAAACACACAATTTTTTTGTCAATGCCGCCTCGGTCAATCAAGCTGGAATTGTGTGTACGGTTTATTTGCACCGAGCTCTGAGAATGCACACCGGAAACACACTGGACCCAATACAGTAGCCATGTGTTGTGTAATTGTGATTCCACTCCCACCATACAAGTACCATTACTAGTGTCCAATATCATTAAGGGGACACAATTCGGTTGAAAGCTACAGGAGAGGCCTCATTGTACACACCGCTCCACTGAATACAGATATGAAAATATGCTTGCGGCTCCCCGGATATTCAGGATGGATTCCTCCAACCTCGCTGGATTCCGCTCCAGGGTTAGGGCCTAACCGGAAACAAAACACTTAGTGGCCGTACGCGAGGTTTGTTTCGCGGGGTGGGTGTTCATCCGCATTAGCTAGTGTGTAATAGCGTTGCCACTGCTTTATTCGTAGTGACGGCCGAGTTCGGACGTGCGAATATAGCGTCCGAGCCCTACCGGCAGTTGAGAAATCCCTCCCCCCTCCCGGGCCCCCTTTGTTTTCCTTTTTGTCTTGAAGGTGTAGTGACCTCTGGGACCCAACATAGATACAGTCGGGTATACGACCACCCATAGCTCCCGCCGGTACTTTTCTGGGTGGAATTGTTTCTTTGATACATACTCGCTCCTCCGCGCTTGCTGCCGGTAGAGAAAACGTGTTTGATACGTCCGAAAGAGTCCATTTTCCGGCGTCACCCTACTGTGTAATTCACTTCCAGGAAGCGAACCTACTTGACCCACCGGGCTACACGGGATATTAACCAAAAAATAGCGGTTTACTGAAAATGGGTGACAGAACAGGAGGCCCACTCACGTATGGGCGTTTGCTTCCGGCATGGAAAGCAAATCCAGTTTCTGCAGTTGCGGCACCGAGACAGGCGGACGCACCTGACTCCCTTCCAATGGATGGACCGCCCATGCATTTAACAGGCGAACATTTGGAAGGAAGTGCAAACGAGGAGTTCGATGGGCATCAAAACAGTGGTGTGACTGCAACCCTCGAGGCCACCGAGGTCACAACGGATCCGCCAGAGTCGGTTCCCCTGCCGTGGATTCCTAACCTGGACGAGGAGCACGAGGTAACCTTCCCCAGGTTGGGCTCTCGGGAGGGCCACGCTGTTCACATTGCCACAATGCTCAGTCTTCGAAGTAAGCGGGATATGCTTCCGAAGAATGCCGGGTTGCAGCTGATCAAGAGACTGGAGGGTAGCGGCAGTTACTTCTGGTGTCAGGTGTGCTTCTCAGTTTGCAGAGCAGAAGAGAAATACATGGTAGGGAGAGTCAACGGTGACCGATGTGCAACCTGTCATCTGCTGAAGTTCTCGAAGGATTCCTTCGCCGACTTACCTGCTTCCTCCTTGAGAAATGTGAAGACCAGTGATGGCCAGTGGTACTTTAGCTACGACGAGCTCAAGTGGGTACGGGTCGGTTCCCGCGAAGGAGTAGAAGGCGTTGACGATAGGATCGCTTCGTCGAAGGCCGACACGGTTGTTCACGTGCGGACCACTGTTCCGCTTCTTCATGAGTTCTTCGAAATGATACGGGAGCGTTCCGAGAGGAAAGGGTGGGCGCCGTGGGATTGCCGCCTCTGTTTCCATTGCCAAGAGGTGAAGAATGTCTTGAAGGGTGAAATCGAGGAAAACCATGCATTGTGTCGGGACTGTCGTTCCCAAATGGCGAATCAACTGCGTCCGATGCTTCTTCCCTTGAGCGCGATCACACCCCTGCCACCACCTGTTTCTTCGAAGAAACCATCTTCTAGTCAAACCCAGAGTGGATACCGAAAATCCCCCCGTCAACCGACAGAAAATATCTCGAACGCGCAAGCTTCGTCGAAAACTGCCTCATCTATTCCCAGGAGTCATAAGAAAAAAAGTGGCAACTCTCCTTCCAGGAAGACTTCTGCGTCCTCTCACCCGGAAGCGCCACGGCAAACGCCCAAGCGTCAAAGAGCAGAAAACAGTCTCGGCTCGTCGGGAATGGAGGATTTCCGTTCGGTCTCTTCGGAAGGAACAAGTTTCAGTGAAATTAGCGAAGTTAAATTACCCCATTTTAAGCGACTGGAGGAGCAGCTAGAGAGTGCCTATAGGTATATGTCCAAAGCGGTATTTGCGTCTGGGCCCAACAGATTAAGCGAAAGTGTTGAAAGACAGCTCATCGAACGATCTGCGGACTGTATGGGCTCCGTCTGCTCTTATTGTAGATCAGATAGTTGTAGCCACCGCAGCGAGCTTCAGGCTTTGATAGCATACGCCTCAGTGAAGTTTTCGGAAAGAAACTTAAAACGTGGGAGTCGGAGTAAGCGTAATCTGGTGCAACAAGCCGTTGACTATATATCAGCTGTGCTCGGCAGAGGTCCTGAGACTGAATTTCAACTGGGCATGGTAGTAGGTCTTGCAAAGCTGGCAGTCTGCTCGCGAGGAGAATGCCGAGATGATTGTGACTTTGACCACATTGTAGATCACTCTGTGCCTGCTCATGGTATTCTCGCTATTGGGATCATCACCGCACTTGCTATATGCCTTGCGACTGGGGACGATGAAGATGTGGAAGACAACATAAAAATCATGATGGAACGACTCCTGCCGGCCTCGGAACGGCTGATGGGAGTACTCCATGATCTTAGTAAGCTCGGGGAGATTCAAACTAAAGTAGATGAATTTGAGCTACACCGTCTCTCGCAGAATGCCCTAACTGAGTCGTTGTATGTGAAGAACGTTGTTGACGCAAGTCATCGCTAAATTCGTCATTACACTCAATGAGCATTTATTCGATGATCGGGCAACAGCTCTTCCATCTGTGCAGTGAACGTAGAGGATGACTCATGGGAACTAGTACCATAATACCATGATTAAAATACACCATATCAGTGTTATTGTGACATACATGTTTCTCCCATTTCCTCCCGCTCCAAATTGGTTCCTCCTGGTCCTTGGTTGAAGTTCAGCAGCCAGCGGCTGGCAGCCTGTTTTCGTATAATAGGGACATGTGAATGATTGACATTGTCAGACTATAATATATTTACCTTTCTTTGTGTATATGGCCTAGTAGGTAAGGTAAATACAGTATTGCAACGGGCCACAAGATATCAGTTTTCTCTGGGGCTAACGCATCGTCTCTCGTTGTTTTCCTGTACATATATAAGGGTCATTCACGATCGTATGCATGATGCCAAGGATTGTAGCATTGTGTGGTCTCACATGGCTAGTCATGTGCGCTGTGGTGAATGGATTTGGACATGACGGTGTGACCCGTTTCAAACGAGGCACAATGGAAATTCCTTATGAGACACTAGAGGAGGATTTCTACCATGACATTGATGATACCACGTTGACCGTGGGTAAGAACTTCGCTTGTGTCCTTGTGAATTACAATACTACGAGTGAAAGCACTGACGACGAGGAAGAGGGTGATGATATGGTGTTTGGGGGAAACCCGCATTGTTGGGGGCAAGGAATTTATGATTATCATCTGGATGACAAAATACCAGAAGAGGTAGGTTGCTCATTCCGCGCTGTCAAAAGTGTGTCAAGATGGAACGTTGGTACGTGTGTTTCATAGGTGCAGACTTTCTTGCAAATAAGTGCGGGCAAGGCGTACGTCTGTGGGATCACGCTGGATAGCCGAATCGTTTGCTGGGGTAGAGTACCTCATCCCGAGAGAGGTCACAAGAACGAGGAGTATATTCAGGTTACCTCCGCGGATTCTTTCTTTTGTGGATTGACAACAGAAGGAGGAGTTCGATGCTTTAGTACGTGGGGTGAATATGGTCTGCCTTCTAAACATGTGGAATGGCATTCCCGATTTTGTATATGATGATACAGGATCGACTTCGGTCGATCCCACTTCTCGACCAAACGATACATTCGTTCAAATTAGTGCCAATAATGTACGCAGAAAACGTACAGCTGAAGAACGATAAAAGTTAAAACGGTGTACATTACTTGTTTCCGCAGCACGGAATCTGTGGTATCTTGTCATCGGGAGAAATCGAGTGTTGGGGTCAGGAGAGAAAGGTGAGCTTCTATTACACTCAGATTCAGGGAAGATCAAGCATTTGTGCCATCAATTAAGTGTCATACAGAACGCACATCAGTACCCAGGAGGACAATTCGTCCAAATATCACACGGTGGCGCGACTGCTTGTGCTGTGGATATAAAAGGAGGTTTGCAATGTTGGGGACGTATGTTCAGGGACCCACAAAATCAGAATCTCATTTCTCGTTACGAGGGTGACTTTACACAAGTTACCGTCGCCGACAACGCCGTATGCGCTCTCAACGTAAGTAGCTAGTCCATCGCTGCTTCGATGCGTTAGCAACCACTACGATGTCCCTCATCCAGATAATGTCCCAAATCACTTGTATCGGGGGTCCCCGTCTTCGGCATCCGATGCAATTCTTCGAAATTTCATCTTACGGGAGTCTCATGTGTGGTATTACATTCGAGGAAGAACCCCGAGCCTTGTGCCTTGGGTCCAAAGCTGTTAGGGAGGCAAAGCTTCCTGAGGGGGCTACAATATCCATATAGTACAACCTGTACTATTAGAAGAAGGTATGGCATCATTCTATCGATATTAACCTTCGGTCTATTCTCGCAATTCTTGGACTCTCTCGATGAGCCGGTGCAAACTGTCGTCTTCTGCTTCTTTCCCAAGAGAGCGTTTTAGTGAAGAAAGGAAGTTCTTCATCTCTTCATGGAACTGGTACAGTGACTGCACGACGATGGAAAAAAGAGAAGGAAGGGATAACGTGTTTATGCCGAGGCTTGGCAGCGAGGTTTAGTCCAGGTATTGCTTACGTTCATACTGCTAAAGCAGCCTTGGAGACTGTCAACCCCAAACAACTGCTGGAAGTAAAGTATAATGCTCTGCAAGAGCTCAATCCTAGAGTCCATTCCTTCAGTTTCCTGCATAGTAATACCAATGTACAAACCCCGAGTCATTGAAAGTTAGAAGCGCCGTTTTCTGTCAATCAGTTACCTTAAGTGCACCCTCAGCGGCGTTAAACAAAGCCTCGTGTCTTTGCATAGAGTCATAAAGAGAATTACCATACTGCAACGCGGAGAACAGTCTATCTGATTCCTGAATAAATTTCATGTAAGGGCTTTGCCGCAAAATATGCCCCTGGTCTGCTAACTGATCAGAAGAAGTGATGGTTTGCACAAGCTGCAAGTCTTTAGATTCCGTTAGCAACACTGAAGCAAACGCTTCTTTCACACAGAACGAATCAAGATCCTTGAGAATGTCACCGACTTGAGTCAGGACCTCATAAAAGGTATCCGATCCAGCAGCCGCTGAAAAATTTATCGAACTACGTTGAAAGTGTGGAACGTTGATTGTCTTGTGCCCTCGACTAAGCGAATTAAAAAATTGCTTCCATTCTTCAAACAATTCATTCCGTTTACCCTTATAAAGCTGTACAAGCCGACATATTTCCATAGTAAAGCCTTCAATTTTGGGAATAGCGTCAGTTACCGCTTTCAGCGATCGCACAGCCGCGGGAAGCGCCTCAGCGTCATCGATCGACAGGGTCACACAACAGTCCTTCAAAATTTGCCTCGCGTTGGAATCAGACATCTTCTCAAGTGTTCGCTTAAGGCCTAGCTCATGCGCTCTCTTATCTTTCGCTATCAACACTCTAGTCGACGTGAGCTTCCGTCTGTCTTTGGACTCCCTCAGGAGCTCAGTTGCCCGTTTCTGCAATTTAGACACCGACTATGTGGCTTATAAAGTTTTCCACGGAAGGAAATGGATACTTACCTGTAAACGCTCGCGTTGGATTCCAAGTTCGACAGCTGCTTCTAGCTCCAACTCAAGGTTCTGCAACTGCGATTGGGCTTCATGCCATGCGTTAATGGTAGGTCGCGATTCAAGCTCCAGATATACGTTGTCGTATTTCTCTTGGAGATCGGCTTCTTTACTCTGCGACTCTTGTAGCTTATTCTTTATTTCTTCAAGCTCTTTCTCCATACATTGTTCCTTATGCTTCAATCTTCGTATTTCCTCAACCTGATCGGAAACAAAAAAATGCAGAAAATTTCAGTTTCCTCCCCCACCACAAAGAAGAAAGAGGCACTTACTAAGGAGACTTGGGATTGTTCTAGGCGCTTAGCTCGAAGATGGGGGAACTGGTCTCCGTCGCCCTCCTGCGTTTCGAGACCGACATCTATAAGTTTGGCGTGGGCCGACGAATTCGTATTTGCATCGGAGTCAGTGGTCGAATTTACGTCATGCCGTCTACTACTTTGGTTTTCATGGCGGGTCAAAGCGTCGGTCAACGCATTGTTCATACCTCGCAGATGAGATATTTCTCCTTGCAGCTTCTCTATACGTCTCTCATAAGTCGCAGGCGACAAAACGGCACCCTCGGAATAATTCCCCCAGTTTTCATGTAAAGATCTCTGGTCTTTTTCCTTAATCGCATGCAATTTGTTTCTGTCGCGTTGAAGTTGATCTTTGATGTTGTCGATCTCTTTGTCCTTCTCTTCGATTCGAGCGTATGCAAGTCTAAGTGACTTATTGAGCTCGTCATTTTGTTTCCAAATTTCAGAATCCTTTGATCCTCTATTTGAAACCGGAAAACTCTGGGTACTCTCTTTGGTCTCTTCAACGCCGGACACCTTTTCAATAGAGTATTCCTGAAACCGATCTCCAATTGACTCGTTTAGGCTTTCGGTTAGCTGTACATTTTCGTTCCCACTCTTCCATAGCCCTTGGCTACGTCGCACAGCCACAGAAAGTTGACTCTTTAATTTGGTTATATCGTACTCCTTTCGCTTACATTTTGCCTCCGCCTGCCGAAGAAGGCGTTTAAGCCTTTTCACCTCAGATGCCTCCGACTTAGTCCTTACAGTAGTCTCGTTACCCGCGCAGTCGCTGTGCACTGCTTCCTGGGCACGCGGGTTACCACTACTAGCAGGATAATCATGTTGAGTTGTCGAGCTTTTCAGCCAACTTAGCCTGTGTTCAAGATGAGCTTCCTTTTCAAGGAGATGATTGATCTTATTGCGCATGGACTTTATCGAAGATAGTAGCGTTTCGGGACCTAGGTTCGCATCGTTACTAGCCGTGTTTCCTGTAGCTTTCTGAGCAAAGTCGCACACATCTTCGTATTTGTCTACGACACTCTGCAGCCGAGCATTCGAATTTCTGAACGTCTCCAGTTCGGCTTCAGCTGATTGTACTCTGTCACGAAGACGCCTTTTTTCAGCATCTTCGTCATTTTTTGGGGATGGTTTCACGTGGCTATTCTTCGTCGCCGCGTGCTTGTATTCCGTAAGCTGTTTCTTATATTCCTGGCAAACATCATCCACTGCTCGTGCCAATGACCGCGCATCGTCGTACGTATCACCGCCGGTCGCCCTTTTGGAGATAAGTTCGGAGTGGGACCTTACAGTCAGCTTCAGTTGTTTCATTGTTTCCTTTAACAGATTTTCCGTTGTCGTAGCATGCTGCCTCCATGTATGAAGCTGGTTAGACAGATCATATTTCGTCCTCTCAAGTTCGTCGGACTTCCTCTGCAATGTGGTTTTCAAAGAGTCGATTTCCCGGTTGCACTCGACAATGTTGTTTCGTGCCTCTTGAAGAGAATGTTTCAGGGTCGAAATATCCGTCGCATCAGATTCGGAATTTGTTTGCTTTCTCGTCGAAGAGTTTGCTTTGTCCTTGAGATGCTTTATGTGGGTATCCCTTTCCTGGAGTTCTTTTTCTAACTTGGCAACGCGATTCTTGAGCTCTTCACTTTTCGATGCCATAGCCTGCTTTCCTGCAGTTGACTCGTCCTCCAGCATCTGAACTCGCCGGTTCGCTGCAGCCAAGGCGCGCTCCCGCTGCTCCAGGGCATTTTGTAGTCGCCCGACATTCCTTTCTTTTTCCTTCTTCGCTACTCGTAGTTTATTTTCCAAGTCCTTGTTCTGTTTTTGTAGCGTTTGCAAGTCACGTTCATTCGCGAAAGAAGACGAGTTTTGGCGGGAGGCATTGCGGACTACGCTGTCACGATCAGGTCCGGACAATGCAGCGTCTTGAATACTCTGTCCAGCTGCGGCATATTCTTCCAAAACTTGTCGAAGTAGATCAACCACATCACTTTCACTTATGGTTCCATATGTCTCGTCTTCATTATAATGACTGGGGGAGTCACCCAGCGGAAGTGGAGTAAACCCATGATTTTCTATTAAATCGTTTAGATTCTCCCAGACAGAGCGGGAGACGACCAGCTCTTTATCTGCATTACAATGTCTAGAATCGTGGGCAGCATTGTTTGATTCTTGATGGTCGTCCGTCCTGTTGGTGTCTTCGTATGTTTGTGTCACCGAGGTCTGAGTTTGAGCACCGTCGACATCCGGTCTCCCAAACATTCGATCGACCTCCAAGTGTGTCTGTATACCAGCCTCGGGGACGTGCTCAGACCATGACCCCTCTCTCCCAGAGAAATTGTCCTCACCCTCTCCGAGTTGAAACGTGTCCCGCGTCATATTTTGGTCCGAGGTACTATGGGTTGTACCGTAATCCAACCCTGTCGCGTCCACGTGGTGCTGCCCGGTGCTATTATGTACAATCCGGGTGTTAGGCTTTACGTCGTTGAGATCCGCTTGCCCATGGTCACTAGTTACGGTTTCCATCTCCCTCCCGGTACTGTGCCCAGATGCTGTCGTGGTTCCCTGTATGTACGTAAATATCTCACTCTGTTGGTGCTGGTGCTGGTGGTAAGTCGAACTAGCCCCCGAGCTGGTGGTCTCCTTGTTTCCGACCGAGTGCACTATCCGCGTGGAAGATAGCCAACTATCCTGCGCTTCATGGAGTTGGTGACTCTCCTCTTCCGGACTGTCCTCATTATCTTTATCCTCTCGAACGAAGGAGTATTCTTCAAAAACTTGGGCTGCTGAAGCTGCCGCTGCTGCTTTGGCCGAATCAACATCAAACCCGTGCTGTTTCAGGAACGCGTCGACATCTTCGATGCTGTAGGAATACGCGTCGTGGTACTCTCGTGAGCTGAAAATTTCATCTGAATCATCTTCTTCCTCTGGTGCTTCCTCCTTCGTCCTCCTCCGGGAGACGCTGATTTGAATGCTCCACCGGGTTCCTTTCTCTCTCATGCTGCCTATCCTGTGGCTGCTTTGCATCAGCAGCAGCAGAGGATGAAGAGGCCTGGCCAGCGTTTTTGTTCGTATTACCTTGGTATTGAGGAGCATCGGCCGTGTTTTCGTCCTCAAAGACGAGCTGTTTGGACACTTTACCACCCTTTTCCTCTTCATTCAGGCACTCCCAAGACTCCTCATCGTGCGCATTGGCCTCTCCATGGTCATTTTTATCCTTGGTATGTGATCGTGGAGCTGTGGATGCCTCAGAGGTGTCATTATCGGGGAGATCTTGCTCCTGCTGGTGAGCACTCAAAAACTCAAATAGGCTATCCATGCCACCTTCCCCTCTGTTTTATGCATACAAGGCAATATTACTCCCCACAAAGTTTATTGTATCATCCAAAATTATCAAACGGAAATGCAGGAGGTATACCGACAATGCTTGGGTTCCCCTATGCAATACTAGGAAGCTAGCAGCGCAGTTCATGTACCTCAACGGCATTGAATTAGTCAACATGAATGCGCCGGCTTCATTAAAGGGGGCGTGTATTCAGTGGGGTTGAGAAATCGAAAGTTAGAATATGTTGGACCTTGTGTATTTTCGATGCTGTCAGATAATTTAGCCGACGGTTATTACACCGGGTTGTACCACAGTACTTCTAGAGAGGTCATTTGTGTGGATGTGTAAATCGGTGTTTATCCTCGTGCAAGTGCCCTAGCTGGCACGTACTACCCAAGGCCGTGGAATCTAAACCTCGGCGGAGTAATCAAACTGTAGGTTACATGGCAGGTCGCCTGCTCGAAGCAACTAAGACGCCACCAACTCGCCCACCACGACCGTGACACCAAAAGTATCATTCTTCCTGAGGTCCTTGTAGTATCGATAGGACGGCAAATAGCAGGAAGAGAGCACCACCACACAGGGATAGCGTACGTTCGCTTATCTTGCTCGCCAGGATTCTTCCTCCTATTACAGCTATTGCAGTGCAGCCTAGATGGCCGATCACACCGCCCAACGCTACCCCAAGAGGATCTTTGGAGGAAGACATTGCTATGGTAGCAATCTGGCTGCGGTCTCCCCATTCGGCAAGAAATGTCATAGTGAACAGGGATGTCAGTGTTGCCCAATGAAATTTCAGGTAGTCTAAAATGGATTCGTGGGTTACTTTTTCCTTGCTCTTTTCATCGGGGGAATTTGATCTCCCATTTCCACCACTGTTGGCTTTTTCTTCTGCTGGGCTGTTATCACGTCCTCCCTCGGGTGATTTCGGTTCCTCGGCATTCCGCTTTGACTTTCGCTTATGCGACGGTGCTCCAGCATTCTCTATATCCTTTTCTTCGCTTTTGGGTGTCGACGAATTACTGTTGAAAGAGGCTGCAAGTTCCTCCTCAGCTTCCTCTAATTCGGCATTGCTTCCTGTGGACATGCTGCGTGCGTCCCATAAGAGCTTGAGCCCGAAATAAACGAATAACACGATGCTGGCCAGATGGGTATAAAACTTGGGCAACAATGCCGGTAGTGCGTAGCCGATTCCCACGGACAAGCCCGTCATTACTACAAGAGCCAATGCAGCTCCAATAAAGACGGCGTATCTGCGAGCAGGAAGTTTGGTCCATTGACGACGGAAAATCCCAGCCGGGGATGCATGGAGCGTACCTCGAGCGCTGCATCGCCATGATAGCGGCAATGCAAAAGGTTTTATCGCCTAACTCCGTGACGATCGTCATGGCAATACTAGAGGTCAGAGCATCCCAGAATCGATGGACACCCAAGGAGGGAAGTCCAGGAAGCTGCACGAGAGGGACTCTGTCCCGCTGTCTTTAACTGGACGCATACTGCACACACACACACACATACCCCTTCAATGTTGCCCCTGGCGAACCATTTAAACTCCTTGCGGTCTATTTTCCCACTGTTGTCCGAATCGATTTTATCAAAGGTCTTATCTAACTGCTTCTCCGTCGGTCCTCCCTCGGAGGACTGCTCCTCAGCGTCAGGAGACCCTTCCCCAGTCTTGCGCAGGTACGCTACAGACCCCGTGGAGAGTCCAGCATCTTCGGCGTGTTGATTATTACCCGTGGCGTGCGCCATGAGCGCCGTTGAGAGCGTCCAGATCAGAAAAAGGACCAGCAGACAGCCTCCCACGGACCCTACAGGAGGCCCATGGCGCCGTAAGATGCCCATCATGGTTACTCTATCCCACTATGTCAGATCCACACTTCAACAAAAATACAACCAAGAAGAAGTGCGCACCATCCCTAACTGCTACGGCTACGAGTCGACGCCAACCAACCCGGACGCCAAAGAGTCAGTAAGAGTGACGGTTGTGTGACCTACAGTTTGATATCCGGCTTCCGCAGCCAAGGGTGATTGCTTGCGGAATCCTCGGAGTGTACGTGAAGGTGGTATGGATAGCTTATACGTCAGGGTAATTTGACTGAGGTGGCTATGTGTGCTTGCGCGCACATATGATGTTTCTTCCTATTTTGTCTCTACTTGTACCTAGTGAGCGAAAATTATGGTCATGGTCGCTCGAATTCGTACTCTTCCTCAGTACTCTCAATCTGGAGCAAACGGGAAGTGACATGGTCGAACGCCTCATCCACGGAATCCGTAATAAACAAACGGTCGATGTCGCTTTGGGCTGCGACACCGAAATCACGTAGTGCCTCAAAGTTGACAATTGTGTTCCAGTACTGCTTTCCTAACAGGACAATAGGCACCTCTTGGAGATTGGTCTTTCCAGTTTGCAGCAACGTTAACAACTCAAAGAGCTCATCCATTGTTCCCAGACCACCGGGGCCGACGATAATCCCTAACGCCGTATATACCATCCAGAACTGCAATAACGCATATTCGACATCACAGCTGGGTAATGTGTGACCAACAGCAGGCTACCTACTTTGCGCGTGAAGAAATAGTGGAACTCGAAGCCAAGGTCTCTTGTCACACTCATGTTGAGACCATGCTCTTTTGGAAGACTTATACCCATCTGTATGGGGAAGAGAAGGAAAGGAACGCCGTTACTTAATCCTACAAGGAAGCGGCAGATTCGGGCACACCGGCACGTACACCAATCGTTTTGGCTCCAGGCACACTGGCAGCACCCGAATTGGCAGCCTCCATCATTCCAGGACCACCTCCAGTCGAAATGATGTAACGCGGGTTTTCATCACTTGGCTGTATAAACACAGAAGTAGAGAGAGAGAGTGAAATCAACTACCAGCAAGCTCGTAAAGGCCACATACAGTTCGTTCCATTGACCAAGCAGTAAGGCGTTTGGACAGCTCCTTGATTTTCTCATAGTATGCGCACATCCACTCCGTTCTTTCCAGTTTCTCTGTATCGTCGAGACCGAGTCGTAGCAAGTGTTGTACCAAGACACCCTGATCTGATCTGCCCAGCCCAAGGGGACATACCTAATTGCTGTTTGGCATGTGCCTTTTCATCCTCCGTCGAGGCCTCCGCGATCGCTTGCTTAGCTTCTTCGGCTATTTTCGCGTGTTTCTCATGCGATCGTGCACGGGCGGATCCGAAAAACAGAATAGTATCTGCATTGCCTACAACCGTGACGATGATGATGCCACGCAACACCAACAACGCCAGCACCTACTTCTGATTCCGTGCGCTTTCAATCTGGCGTCGACAGTACGATCCCAAAAGTACGTCAATAATCTCAAGTATATTACGAACGCTGTATGGTTCTGTGTCGAGTATCCACTTACCGTCGTTCGGTCTCCACGTACTCACACATGATCCGGATGGGCTTAGCTTCGCGCGAGTTCAGGAAGTCGAGGTTTTTGTACGCTTTTTCCGGTTTAAAGTAGCTCCCATCTTTGGCCACGGTCACTCCATACGCCCCTGCATGGGGGCGCTTCTCATGACGTTGCCGAGGAGCTACATGGGGAATCCTCCGGTGATGATGGTGGGCAGCCGTTCGCGAGGGGCTCGCACTAGAGCAAGACCCTCCATCAAAGTCCTCCTGCTGCCTCGTCCCCATGAGTTTGGAGGTATCTACCTCCTCTAGACGCTTGGTGTGGTTGTGGTGTTGTCCAGAAGGAGGAGGCAGGGAGAGAGACGCCGCGGAGGAGGCGTCCTCCTCCACCACGGAGTCGTCCTCGTTCTCCGGGGAACAAGGACGATGTTGGGGAGGTTGTTTGCGGGATGCCATGGCTAGCTAGTGAAAAGACAAAAGAAAAACGTGTTAAACTGCACCGGAGGTTGCAACAAATCAAAAGATGGAGTATACTCTGTCTGCGCTTCTGAAGCAGAGTAGGTAACTGCCGCCTGCAAGTTGCAACTGGCAATTTGCCAGTGGCAAATTGGCAATAGCCTATGAGCCCAGGCTGGCTCTGAGTTGGATGATGGATTGAAGAGTGCGATCGAGCACTGCAAACCAACGTTATTTCGCTCTGATTGGAGTATGAAAACGGGAGATTGTTTTGGTATAACAATTGCATTGGTTGGGGTGTGTCATTTGCGGCAACGATTTGCCTGGCTACCTCACCAAATTTTGCACCATACCAGAATTTCAGAAAATTTTGATAAGAAAACAACGGCAACATGCTACAGCTGAGAAACAACCCCACCACCCAGCTTGGGCCGCCACCCTCGTGGCGTCATAATCCAAAGTGCTCAAGTTGCTTGTCAACCCAATTATAGATGCTGCTTCTCAGGGATTTATTCGGAATTAGCTGGAGTGATTTCAAAGTCTTCATGGTCATAGGTGACGTGCTTTGTTTGTTTAGCCACTCCATGATTACCGATGCCTCATACGTCCAGCCATCGAAAGCAACAACGGGGCTGGTCATTATCTCTTGGGTGATGGGACAGAGGAACTCGTGGGGACACTCCTCATCGATGGCCTCATTCAAACTTCTAAGTTGAGCTAGCCTATCCTCCAATGTATGGGCTTTTCTGTTGCCAGTGGACTCGCGGCTCGCCGAAGGTTGTTCAGTCGTATTTTGAGTAGGAGGAATTTTCATCGCAGTAAACGCAAACGGCGTACACCCTTTCTGCAGATAAACGATCATCAAATTTATGCATCCACAGATATAGTGCGTTCGACGTAAAACGACAATTGAAATAAGTTTCCTCACATTATTCAATGCGTATGGGTCCGCCTTATATTTCTGTATGAGCGCGGCGACATAATCCTCATGCCCTCGCCTGACAGCCAGGTGTAGAGGTGTTTCTCCATCCTGCATCACGCAGTGAAACTTTGAACGACTATGTAGTCCCTCGTCTTCAATACTGGTACGTTATACCCTACGTTATTTGGCTGATGAACATTCGCCTTGAATTGTGTAATCAGAACTGCTGTCGCTGATTCATTGCCTTGGTACGCTGCTGTATGAAGCGGCGTATCACCGTTCTGCATTAACAAAACGTCGAACACCATATAGTTCATAAAACCGGCTCTATATAAGCGGGTTTTGCTCTCACATTAGCTCTGCAATGCACATCTCCAAAATACCGCCCGATCAGCAATTGGATGACGTCTTCCGAGCCTTTGGTAGCATGTGTTGCAAAGTGCAACGGGGTTAATCCACACTGTTCAGCAGGACAGGACCAGTGTATATCATTTGACTAAAACAAACACACCCATTATGGGATCCAAACACACACCAGGGGATCCTTGACGGCAACATTGGCGCAGTATCTCTCCACCAAGTCCTTCACAATATTTGCAAATCCAAAGCGGGCCGCATGGTGCAACGGTGTTAATCCCATCTGTGCATCGAAATCAGTGCATGAGACGTTAACGCATACAATGAAAGCGCACTCGTGATCTTTTTACACGCTATACTACATGCAGTATAGGTCAATCCCAGGACCTGGCTTCAACGTCCTCCGAATGCATGCTGTTCCAAGGCTTTCCATGGCGACGCAAGACGGAAATAGTTTCCCGCTTTAACAGATAATCAGTACGGCTGCTACTTACCTCATCTCGTATGGCTGTTATGGAGGTTGATGGATACTTGGCGAGGATGCGAGAAATGGTAGCCAAATCTCCGTGGCGCCCCTGACAAGCATCAAATAACTCCCCCTTTTCCTCCTCAGAGATTCTGAACCCTTGCGCATCCATCTCGGACGTATCTTCAGCTACTCAACACCGTATTCACATCTCATCTTACACGTTATATCTGCTCGTCCTGGTCGGTCGCTGAAAAATCTCTCCGCCTGTGAAGGTGGAAACAATCCGGGCCACCGGCCCGGCATCCCGGATGACTTCAACCAGTAATTTCAAATCCCAGGCCCAAGGACACTTTAAGGCGTTAATATGGCTTGAATAGGTGATTCCGACCCACGAATAGGATTGTACAAGAACCAATTGGATTTGGGATAGATAATCCTAGACGAGAACGTAACGGAAAGGAGCGAAAATGGACCATAAACGTCGACTTTCTGGGGACGAAAATGGTGGGACCACGTCCAGTCAAGGAGGTCCACAGAAAGTGTTTCGGAGTGCTTCCCATAACAGTACCACTTCCACAAATGGGAGTGGAAGCATCTCAAGGTATGTGGATCACTCTCTGTGTCGAACTTGGAGCGACAGCTTGCATAGCATTGCACAACGTGGTTAAAACCCGAGAGTGTGACATTTGATTGTTCGATTCACTTGATTTGAATTCGTGGAATTCAAAAAATTGACCCTTGCAGTTTCACGGACGATTTAAAGCGCGACTACGCCGGTTACGAGGAGGAAAACGGTGAAGATAATGGAGATGTTCTCGGTACGGCGAGCTCCGTCATGTCGAACCGATGGCATCGTCCACCTCCTTCGAAAGAAGTTGATGCGAAAAATGACAACTTTGGTACGTTGTGAGGCACATACATTTTGTTTGTCGATAAAAAACTTGGATGCATAGTTTTCATGTAACTTTTCACAGTGTTTCAATGGATGGACGCGGACATGTATGATGGATTCCCCTTATCCAAGAACCCGGATGGATCGAACCAAATTCTAGGATCCACCTCGGGGCCAGTTCCGGTAATCAGGCTGTACGGAGTGACCACTGAGGGTATTTCGGCATGTTGCCATATTCACGGGTTTACCCCCTACTTCTTTAGTTCTGTTCCCTCTAACTTTGATCCAAACGATATCGAGCAGTTCCGACGGGCGCTCGATTCTCAAGTGAAGCAGATAAAGGGATCGCGGGCCAACTACGGGGGCAATTCGTCTCAGAATGACATTGTCTTGTCAGTTCAATTAGTTACTGGAAAACAGAGCATCTACGGTTATAGAGGGGACCAAACTTCCAGCTTCCTCAAGATTTTTATTTCCATGCCCTCATTTGTCCCTACCGCGAGAGGTGCTTTGGAAAAAGGATTCAGCTTTGGCGAGTATCCGTTGACAACCTATCAATGTTACGAGGCCAATATGCCTTTTGTACTCAGATTCATGATTGATAAAGAAATAAGTGGCTGTAACTGGGTAGAGTTCCCGAAGGGGACATATAAACTGCGTTCAGCGACTGCGAAAAACGATGCTCAACAACCTCGGAAGAAAACTTCTTGTCAAGTTGAACTGGATATCATGTACAACAATCTTGTCAGTCACAGCCCTGAAGGAAAATGGCAGCAGGTAGGTTCGCGACAGGTAAACCTGTTCCAGTATTTGGTGTAGCGTTGATTGTGGGGTCGTGGATTGTTTGCACAGATATCCCCGTTTCGCATACTTTCGTTTGACATTGAATGTTGTGGAAGAAAAGGACACTTTCCCGAAGCAGAGCACGATCCCGTAATCCAAATTGCAAACGTTGTGACATGCCAAGTACGTGCGGAAAGAATCGCGTTTTGCAGCTTTAACATCATTAGTGTCGACGTTTGTACCGTTACAGGGATCTGAGCAATCAACGATCAGAAATGTATTCGTATTGGGTGGATGCAGTCCTATAGTAGGAGCTCAAGTTATATCTTTCGACAACGAAAAGGACCTTCTAGAAGCATGGGCTCGCTTTGTACGGGAAAGCGATCCAGATGTTATTACTGGGTATAACATACAAAATTTTGACATACCGTATGTGTTGAATCGAGCGAAAAGCATTGGGGCTAAAGATACTTCACTCTTAGGACGCGTTATTGGCTCACGGGCGACGATGCGAGACACCACCTTCCAAAGTTCTGCATATGGGAAGACGGAAAACGTTGAAACGAATATTGAAGGACGCGTGATGTTTGACATGCTGCAATACGTGCGTCGAAGCCACAAATTGAGCAGCTATACATTAAATTCCGTTTCCGCTGAATTTTTAGGCCAGCAAAAGGAAGACGTCCATCACAGCATCATTAGTGACCTCTACAAAGGCTCTAACGCAGACAGGCATCGGCTGGCTGTCTATTGCCTGAAGGATGCATACTTACCTCAAAAGCTCATGGATAAGTTGATGGTCATGATCAATCATGTTGAAATGGCTCGTGTGACTGGAGTACCGTTGTCCTTTTTGCTTTCTCGAGGACAGCAAATAAAGGTGCTGTCTATGTTGTACCGCAAATGCGGTCCCAAGGGATTACTGATCCCAACCATGAAAAACCAACAGAGTCCAGACGAAGGGTCATATGAAGGTGCAACAGTCATTGAACCTATCAAAGGTTTCTATAATGAACCGATCACGACTCTAGACTTTGCCTCCCTTTATCCATCAATTATGATGGCTCACAATCTTTGCTATTCTACGTTGGTGTCGAAAGAAGACTTAGACAAAATTCCTAGTGACCATTATCAAACCAGTCCTTCGAACGATCATTTTGTTAAGAAGAGCGTAAAGAAAGGGGTGCTGCCTGAGATTTTGGAGGAGCTTCTTAGTGCTAGGAAGCGGGCAAAGAAAGATATGGCTGCAGCTGAAGATCCAATGGTCAAAGCAGTGCAGAATGGTAGACAATTAGCCCTTAAAGTCAGTGCTAACAGTGTGTACGGATTTACAGGAGCAACCGTTGGGCAGTTGCCCTGCCTCGCTATCTCATCAACCGTCACAAGTTACGGCAGAGAAATGATTGAAACAACTAAGAAAGCTGTCGAGGAAAGATACACAGTTGCTAACGGCTATCCGTCTGATGCCGTAGTCGTCTATGGTGATACGGATAGTGTAATGGTTAAGTTCGGTGTAAGCGATGTGAAGACAGCTATGGACTTGGGTGAAGAGGCGGCAGTCGACGTTTCTAAAGTATTTCCTGATCCTGTGCGACTAGAATTTGAGAAAGTATACTATCCTTACCTCCTAATGAACAAAAAGCGCTATGCTGGGATGTTCTGGACAAACTCGGAGAAGCCTGACAAGATGGACGCCAAAGGTATTGAAACTGTTCGACGAGACAACTGCGGGTTGGTTCGTCAGGTTGTCGACACCGTTCTCAGGAAGATTCTGATGGAGCATTCTGTAGAGGGCGCTGTTCGTTATACAAAACAAGTCATCAGTGACTTGCTACAGAACAAGCTAGACATATCTCTACTTGTCATTACCAAAGCCTTGGGTAAATCAGGAGACTCGTCAGGTTACGCTGCTAAGCAAGCTCACGTAGAACTTGCCGAGCGCATGAGAAAGCGCGATCCTGGTAGTGCCCCCGTGGTAGGCGATCGCGTACCATACGTGATCGTAAAGGCGGAGAAAGGGGCTCCCGCGTACATGAAAAGCGAAGATCCGATATACGTTTTAGACCATAATATTCCTATCGACACTCAATATTATCTGGATAATCAACTGTCAAAACCGCTGTTGAGAATCTTCGAGCCTGTTGTGGACAATGCTGAATCGCTATTGAAAGGAGATCATACGCGATCAATCAAGGTACAATTTGTGCTATGCTCTGTGTCATTTCTTTTGTCTCTGGTTTATGCATTTTTAAATTTGATATTCAGAAAGCTACGCCATCCAGTTCAAGAGGAATTATGCAGTTTGCAGTGACTCGTCTAACTTGTCTGGCGCCGGGGTGCAACGTTCCCCTGAAGGAAGGTGAACATAGTTTATGCAAGGTACGAATGAAAAGCAGCATGTTTATTGAAGACGCTGTCAATGTTGTACTCGCCTTCAAATGATGCAGCGTTGCAAAGAAAACGAGCCTGAGATTTACCGATGGAAACTCTCCGAAGTTAACGATATGGAGAATAAATACGCCCGGTTGTGGACGCAATGCCAGAGGTGCCAAGGAAGTCTACATCAAGACGTACTGTGTACGGCCCGAGACTGCCCCATCTTCTACATGAGGAAAAAAGCCCAGAAAGATTTAGAAGAAGTGACGAATCAGCTCCACCGCTTTGACTTGGACTGGTAAATGCTGGCAATCCAGTGTGGGCTGTCTTTCGTTTGACTGGTATCACGGTTATAAGTTTCACTCACAATACCACCTTTAGTGCGTTGCTGGGTTGCCATACTCGTTTACTTCCACGTATTCAGACTCATCACCCCCATTGTGTTCGTGGGTCTCGTTGTCGTCTTTAATGTCTTCGGTCGAGTCTCCCCAATCCATTTCTTCAGCCTCTGTCAGTTCATCTTCATGCCATTGAGTCTCTTCACCATTGTCTACGTTGTCTTCCCCCTCGTCTATGTTGGCTTCATCCGACTCAGGCGCGCCACTGGTTTCGGTCTCGTCGTCTTCCTCGTTCTCAGGAGGCTCCAAATACGGGTCTTCGCCATCTTCGATATCATCGTTTTCATCATAGTCATACTCCGGGATAAATATTTCCGCTGCTTCCTCGTCAGTTATTTCTTCGTCAGAGCCATGTTCCCGCCGATAATACTTTCGTCTGATTTCAATTTCTCGAATAGTTTCCAAGCGCATCATTCTGAGATCAGCTATTTCCGACTCTTTATCTTCGTCCACGAGATCGTCCAAATGCGAAAGATCCATCTCCTCAACGGGTGGAGGGAACTGCAGATGCTCTGGATAGTCCTCCTCACGGAACACTATTGGCTTCCGGTTATTTTGGTCTTCCGCATGCTGTTCGTCACGGCTTGTTGACTGTTTCCTCGTTCCAGGGATGGTCGTCCGATGTCCGCCGACTAGAAACAAGTCCGCATCTTCCAGTTCATTCATTTCCTTCTGAAATGAGTCATCTCCTTCCTGCTCCTGATCTGGTTCTCCTTCTTCGTCGTATTCCGCATCACCTTCATTTTCTGTTTCCTCCACTCCCTTGCCAGACTCGTCCTCGTCGGTGTCTCCATCTTCCTCTTGCTTCTCTTCCGGATCATCGTCTTCGGCAGACGTCATAATGTGTTTGTATTCCATGACGGATTCGTGATCTTCCCCCATAGCTGCGTTTTCTTCAGCGCATGCGTTTCGGGCCTCTTCTGCTTCTTGCTCTTCTCGAGTAGCAGTGTGGACAGCAAACATCTGCATGTGGAACAGTACCTCCCACGGACTCTCCGGCGCTAAATCGTCAGCATCTTTTTCCGAACGAAATCCTAGGGGCAAAACATCAGCAAGACGCTCTTGTTCCCGTTGCAAGGCTTCCTCCTCTTCTAGTTCCTTTAGCCTTGCTTCTTCTTCCTCGCGTTCCTGTTGTCTTCGTTCCTTTTCCCGCTGTTCGGCTTTCTCCTTTTCTACTTTTAACCGTTGCTTCTCAGCGTATTCATCACTGAATCGTCCGAGGGCGCGCTCACGTTCTTCTTTATTATCCGCAGTGCTCGTATCCTTCAGTGTTTCAAAGTGGTCCGGAACGATCACGCTCTTGATATGCGCGCTGAGCCCTGCGCTAGAGATGGCATCTCCTATACCCACTGTGGCACGAGGCTGCTTGCACAGCACCACGGGAGCATATGCAAACTCTATCGTCTTATTGTGGTACATATGCCTCGACGAACGATATACTTGAGCTAATGCGTTTGCCAAATCCGGCCAAGTCCACTTAGCCGTCCCGATATCAACATTGTGTTTCTTGCTGAAACTAGCTCCTTCTATCTCTGCCATGCCATGAACCCCTGGACTACTGCCATTCGTGGATCCTAGCTGTAGTAAAGGGTCCCCAATGTCAAATGTCCGAGGAGCAACAATATCCAGATCCGTATCACTCCAAACGCTATTTTTGCCCAGCTGGCAGGCTTTTCTTGTTGCTTCCGCACTCCCTGCAGCTACGCTCCGACTAGCGTCTTTCCAGTTCCATACTCGAAACCGTTCGGGGATCATGGTCTCTCTTTGAGCAACAATATGGTACGAGTAGCTGTGGAAATGAAACCTCGATAAGCGGACAGTTCTCCACATAATAAATCTTATAGCAGAGGCTACTGCTCCGATATCCGGAATGGCACTAGTCAACTGGTCGCGGCTATCGACGAAAGCAAAACTTTTAATCATGTCCAGAAAGGGATTCGCATCAGCTGACTCATTGCTGTTAGCTTTCAAAGCTTCTATCCATTTTTCATCCGGACGCATAACTGGCACGTCACCATTCATGTATGTGCCGCCCATCGACTCGTATAATGCTGCGAGCTCTTGTTCGTTGCAACCGATGCTATGTATCATACCGTACGGCCTGTCAAGGACCTTGTCGTCCTGGGACCAAGACGGCTTTTGATATGACTTAGGTCGCGATGCATAGTTGTCGACTGGGGTAATGATATACTGGACAATCTCGCTGAGTAATTCGGGGGATGCGGTACTCGCTAGTTCCAAGTGCACCGCAGGTCCTCGTTCGTCGTGAAACATCTGATGTTTTAATAAACCACTGGCTGCATTGCGAAGATGATCTCGGCGGTTAGGGGGAGACACTTGCTCTAGCATATGGAATCCCGCCAGGACAACAAAATGCGGCATATTAGATGGGCTTTCTCCGATGTGTTTGTACATATCAAGTAAGACAGACACATTCTTATTCTGCCGGTCGCCAGTTAGAATAAAGCGGTTGGAACGAGGTGCGTGCACACCCTGTATCGGATCCTTTTCACTGTACTCAACAATCAGATGCATCTCGTTGTAATCGTAAGATCCCAAAGGAACGTTAATATTATGAGGTATCAGCGACTGCAGCTCGTGGGAAATGGCACCGTAGTAATCAGTCTGCGCGGATACCAAACCAAACATGGAGCAATATTTTTTATTCGTTGACGCCACAAACTTTCGTAGCAGCCTTACATCGCAATTGGGTCTGCAATTTGCAGCAAAATTAGAAGCCATGAGCACTGCGTTTCCACCAGGGCGAAGTTCAACTGGACAAATGTTGTTTTCAGGATCGCCGGGTAACTCAGCGCGTTCACTCAGGAAAGAAGTTCCACCAGCCTCCATATTGGCAGTATCAATCAGTTCCATGATCTCTTTCATAAAATCAGGATCTTTCAATACTCTCTCAGCTGCAGATCCCGTTTTGTAGTGATGCTTGAAAACACTCAACAGATCGTACCAACCCGAGATGGCGGCCCTATCGTAGTCTTCAATTTCGTTGAAATCTTCATCTATATACTTGGACATGCGCTCGTATATCATGTCCGTAAGACAACGTGCATCTACTAGCATATCTACACAGCCATTGAATGCAAACGCCCCCTGCAACCAGCAAAGAATGTTCCACTCGAGTCGAATGTTCGTTTCTGCCTCTAAGATATAGGCTTACCTTTAAAGAAGGAATGTGCTTTTTGGGTTTTCCCTCTACTAAATGATGCAAAAGTTCCGTAGGACCTGTTCATCATGCACATAATATGCACTCTTACTAACTGTGGCTTAGTCATAGACAACTTACTCAGATCCTCCCAATCTTGCCTGAAATCCGCCTTGGCAGTGGCCACAACCGTCAGCAACGCAGCTATGGCCAGCCTCAACAATGACACGGCAATGCTAATACGTGACGACATGGCTGCACCAAAATGTAAAAGATGTACCACTAGATCCTCCAGTAGACGAAAAGGCCACCCAACACGCAGCACTTTGTTCAAGACGACACTTTACACTCTTTCCAGTTCAATCCACAACCAAGACTTCTAGTTTGCTCTGTTTCCAATTCAATATTCAGACATTCCCAACAACTATGTGCATCCTCTGTTTTGTAGCACCGTATTATCCTCTTTGTTTCGCCTCGCCTCCGGGGCCGAGTTCCGCGTGATTCCGCAGCTGGCGATCTCCCCACGAAGTTCAGTGGACCAAAGTGTCCTAACTTCAACTTCTTCCCGATGCAAGGTTCTTTTCGCTCCTTCTTTCCTCTACAGTATGAAACGAAACGGAAG